>MU158914.1:399871-450614 GCA_015888305.1 Antheraea pernyi | reverse complement strand
AGGAAAAGGGCGCGGGCGGGCAGGCTTCTTTCATATGCATACATGCATACACAAACACCATTATACACACGCAACACACTATACGCATAACTATATCATTTCATTTATTTTGTTATTTATTTTCTCATTTAAATTCAATTCGAGATAATTAGGCCTTGTTTCTTGCTAAGCGAGTAGACTGACAGTTGATGCGAGTCTCACATTACTTTTCAGTATTAGTATATATAAAACCTCACATATCAGTATAAATACATTCATACATTGTGTAGCATGTCTGCGACAAATCCAACAAACCGTTCAATTACTATTGAATCAGTCATATTTTCAGGCTGACAAGGATTTGCGCAGCTGCCAAAGCCCACCCGCGCTCTTGATACATTATCATGAAAGGGGTTAAACATACATTTCATGTTTGATACCGATAATCTTAGTTTAAATAATATATTATGTTAAGTATTTCATTAAAACTAACTGTGTATAATAATTAATGATTGCTCATAAAATTGCTGTTTGAAATATCTTTCAAAATGGAACCAATGACAATCTTATAAGACACTAATCCGAATTCAAAATATAGTCCAATAGGCTTGTCGGAATCCAACTATATTATTATACATATAAAATAAAGACACGTGAATAATATTAACTAAAGTGTCTATAATTACAATAACTGACTGCGTAAATTATATCTTGATGGAAATAAAAGCAATAAGACTCGATGCCACGCGAGACCTTCAAAAAGATGTCTGTGGACACCTTACCTTATCTTGGAATATATAGGTTTATATAAATAGAGTGTCGGATATGATCGTAATGAGAATAATTGGTGAGTGTTTTTGAAGGGCTGATAATACTTCCAAGGTGTGGCGGTCACGAGAGTTCCACCTACTCGATTTAAACGCCTGAATGATCTAGATAGCACATTTTACAGCTCGCTTTTTGTTATTTTGATGTAAATAAATAATAACACAAATACCGAAATACAACGTTTATAGCGAGTTACTAGCCTCTGACTTAGAGAATAAAGTTTCTTTTGAAATGAAGTATTTTATCTCCAACAGCGTTGTATTTATCGAGCGATCGGGTGTGTAGGTTGTGTACGGTCTCGCAGGTAAACAAGTATTCACGAAAATAAAATTATAAATAAGAATCACGCAAATATTAACGAAACAACGATCATAATTCCATATAATGTGTAAAGATTTTCTTTGGTAAATATATATTGATGAAAATTTTATAAATAAATAACGCTGAGTGAAAAATAAAATCCCTAAATATTTGGGTGGTAAAGATGACGCAATTATATCGATATTTTAATGTGTGATCATTATCATTAATTAGTAGTAAATTGGACATAAATTATAGAATATTGCGACATATATCTCTTTACGTTTAATGATAGTCAATTAACAAGTTTTGCGAAACTTTACTTAACTATGTTTTAACCACGTCCGTATGAATAATGAGTAATATTGAATTATGAACTACTTCTTATCATGTAAAAGATAGGTGTCACTAAAGAGGCAAATAACTGAAGTAAATATTGTATATCCATTTTGAATATATAGCAAGTATGCTATACTATAGTGTAGTATATATACTAGCTGATAACCGGCCGCTTTCACTGTGCATATTTAAAAAAATGAGAAATCCAAAAAATATGTGCGTTTAGAAACAACTACGAAAAATTACACGTGAATATACAAATAGATATAGTTTCAATAGATCTCAAACTACAAAATATACCTACTATTGAAATATAGGTATATGTTACTTCCATTATAATACTTTTACGATTAATAATTTGATATAGTTTGATATTAGCATGAAATACCTACAACCTTTGACTACATAGATTTATGTACAGTAAAATAATGATCTCACTTCTCAGAGACATTTGAATTTTAAATTTGCTCACTTATTAAGTAAATTCAAGGAACAACTACAAGCGAGAATTAGTCATAGATTGAAGTAAAGAGTATTTCATACATATGCATCACTATATCGACTGTAGTCCACCTCAAATAATTAATTAAATGATTAATAATTGTTCTGAGAAGTTTTTCTATGTTTTGTGCTTATGCATAATACCGTGACGGTGATTACGCCGCGTTAAATCTACTTTGTATTTTTATTTACTATACGAATATAAATGGTAATTATATAGTCGTCGAAAACGCTTTTTCCAAATTAATATTTACCTGAATAAGGCACATACTCATAACTAGATGTGTTTCGTAATATCTAAATTAACAAAGGAGAATATATTATTTCTACTAAATGATATAATTATAATATTGATTAAATGGTAAATATGTTTAATATAATATGTATAAAAGTGTGTTTATTTACGTAACAGTAAATTCTATTCGTTGTGAACAGAAAACCCAGTTTATTGTCATGGTTATAAACTATCCGTCGCTTGATGCATCGTTGGGAAATCTATACTAGTATTATAAAGAGGTAAAGTTTCTGAGTTTGTGACGTTGTTGGGGGTAACTTCAGGAACTATTAGTGCGATTTAAAAAAATCATTCTGGGTTATATAGCTCATTTATCGAGAAAGGTTATAGACTATATATATATATTCACGATAAGACCAATAGGGACGGAGCACTAGTGAAGAATGTTTCAAAATCAGGGTTTTTTCCTCTTGAGTGTTGCGTGTTAGCGTTAGCGCAAAGTAACTTCCAAGCGGACGAAGCCGCGGCCATAGGTTAGTTTCAAATATAAGACATATTCACCAGTGATATATTTTTTTAAATCAGTCGGTACTTACAAAATATGTTACATTTACTTTTGTCCTGAGTGTAGAGTAAGTAATGTTGTTCGCAATCACATGTGATCTTTTGGTGCTATGTGGTCAGATGTGACACCTAAATGGACCCGCCATTCTTCCATGGTTCTCATGTGATTCTTACGAAAGTCACTGTTAGAGTAATGAAGTGTTGAAGTAAGGAGAGGTATCTCATGTAGGTTTTTACCCGAAAAAATGCCTACCAGAATGTATGAGATACAGGTTTCATAAATTGCCAGGAAGGGTGTTTATTTATTATCTGGCATAACATTGTGTTAAAAATAAAAATGATCAAGAAACAAACTTAGTGCCTTGTTTTCGATCATCGGTATAAATTATATGGTATCAAGTTCCGTCAAATTTCACACTTTAACTTCAGCAGAACCTTATATTTTGAAAGACATTTTTTATACAACGAAATACTCTCCTAACCCTTCATAGATAAAAATTTTCAATCAGATGCTAGTAATTAGTACAAGGGAGCTCAATAAAAATGCTTTGATGTTTCCTTTTAAGTGAAATGTTTTTTTTTGTGTTTTAAGTAGTCAATTGATTTATTGTTACATTTGGGTACTGAATTTTTTTCTATGCTATGTTTTACGAGTATCAGTAACATGCACTTCATTTTTTTCTTTATTTTGACGTTAAAGTTATTCTATACTTTAATGGCAAATTTAAAATTTTGGTATATTTAAAAGAAATATCATTAATTATTTCCAAATTGTTAATGTTATGAAAATTAGACGATCAATTTTAAATATATTATTGTGGTTACGACAGAGATGTTTAAAAAGTTAGTATAAAATCGATTCTAAAATTTATATCAAAGAGACAGACAAGAGCGAGTTCGTAAAAATTTAATAAAAGTTGCAATGCTCAACCGTTGTTTGTCGATAGTGTGCTGTGGTGTTAAGTCAATTATAGTTGCTGAAGAACTAAATCACATATATCGTTTTTATATTAAATATAGTACAATGATAGCACATTTTCCCTAAAGAGCTGTTGCTCGTTTGCAACGGTGTACTTTTAATGCGAATTATGTGCAAGATCATAGTACTCGTGTGCATTATCTAAGTTATTCATTGCCGATGAAAAAGAATCGATATATATAACATTAACTTAGATAAAAGTTTTGTGTCTTTAAATGTAATTAAGTAGGTGTAAAAATAAATTATTGTCCGCGCAGTCATTCGACTACACGGTAATCTGCCAGCAGCCCGGCGTCGGTGAAGACGGCCGGGGCACACCGTCGTCGCATTCGCCTGCGCAGACTCCGCGCACACGTCCCTGGCACGACTTCGGCAGGCAGAACGATGCCGACAAGATACAAATAGCTAAACTGTAAGTACTTACATATATCTAAACATAACAGATACCCATATTCACTCCGTCTAACATACAAACTATATAGAGTTTATAATATAAACCTATCAAAAACGGAAATATATTGTCCATTAACAGCGTAGGAATGATAGAAATCAAGTTTTCTGACGACGCGACGCTAGGAATGTCCACATTGCGCAAATTAGGCGAGTTTCCGTTATGTGAGCTCAAGTCGATGGAGAACTACGGTTAAGGTATATCGTGGAAAACATCTGCCAGCCGCTTATAAATAGCAGTACCTATTTGAAAGTACCAACGAACGTGGTGATTGGTTTTTACTTAATAGAGTAAAAATCTTATTATAAATGATTAGAAAAGTTATATACTAGTAGAGAGTACAATAAAATTAATCTAAAATATATAAAATATTAAATTTTAATGTGCCAAATCCATGATTTCACTATTGTCACATTAGTAGTATTCAAAATTTAATAGATATTATTGTTTTTTATGTTATTATCTATATAAAAACATTGTTACGGTATAATGTATATTTTTTTGTATTTCGCAACAAAGAAGGTGGAACATATGGTAGTAAATGAACACATCTTATAAAATTAAATATATAATTAAAAAAATAATAGTTTAGATATTAGATAATACAACATAAAATAATAAATGAAGACTTATGAATATACATTACTTTCTATTTAACATTAATTTTTTCTTGCCTGAATTAAATATGAGCCTTATAATATATACAGTAATACACGCTAGGAAAATGTAATTATCAATTGAGAGACTTTATATTAGAATTATGTTGAAAATTTGTTAAAATCTAAAATATATTTTTGTTTATCAGCACCATTGATATACAAAAACTCAAGATGCACACTTTTGTTACACACACACATAATTTTGGATTATGCACTCATTTCGAATAATCTCGCGTTGCTTGCGTCCTTATGAAAATTATTGATCGTTAAATAAATATTTTCTATTTTAATATATAAATTACTAGATTGTACAACAATAGTATTTAGCGTACTTAATTTTACTTCCTCAAAACTTAAGTACCCACTAAATTTTATACGATGTTCTTATAAAGATAACTCTGTTATACAAAACAAAGTTAACATGATAAACTATATATATAAACATATTTAATTAAGATATTTTACTTATATGTAAGTAATTTGTTGGTGTGAGCGTGGTCAGGCAACCATATTGACCAACCACTTTGCACCTTCCCGCATGACTGTTATATTGTGGCCCTTTCCTGGAAACCTTATGTTATGTTTGGTATTCGAACACACGCGTTGTCATCAAAGACAATTTAGAAATTATTAGATATTTTCCTAGTATTCTTTGCTGTTAGACGATTCTTCTCCAATATAATGCTATGACTTGAAAATAAAACGTTTTTCAAGTTTTATTTTTGGCAATCAATTTTAGAGTTAATTATTACTGCCATTGTCCAGTAGATAATAATATTAGAAGTTTGTTACAAGCTCTCTTGTTAGAACTTTCTAAGGAGTTTGTGTGACAAGTTAGAAACTATGCTCCGTTGTATAGTTTCCCATCCGCTTCACCTATGTACAATAACCAAACTATACGATGTAAAACACTACCAAAATTACAAAATATAGAGTTAAATAACACAAGATTGTGAATAAAATATAAACTTCTCTACATGTCATTCCAAGATCTCGCCAAAAACTCTCAAATAAAACGTTATACATAGATACTAGTGACAAATATGCTGAGGTATTCCAAGCAGAAAATTATATAAGGCTCATATAAAAATATAGCAGCAACATTTCTTTTAATGATTCTCAAATCAGAACGATTTCTCCTTATTGCTGTAATGTCTTTTAATATCAATATTATGTATAATTTTAAATTTACTTGGACAGCTACAAAGTTAAATACAGAACACCATAGTCGGAAATTTATACTTTTACGTTTACAAAGTAACTGACGTAATTGTTATCACAAGTTGGTTTTTGTTTTTGTTCAATTTGAAATAAATGAATTTTAAAATATTATAATTAAATTAATTTTGTTCAATTTTAAAAATGTTTATAAGAACGATATTTTTAGTAAACTTTACAACATTTTATCTTACGTCGGCAACTCTTTATTCACTTCACTGGTGCGTCTTCTGAACGGGATAGTTTTTTAAAAGGTGCTAACTAGTGTTTCGTGATCTTTGAATACGCCACGAAAAGTGGATGTGAATTAGTAATTTCCTAAACTGACAAGTTAATTTGGTTTTGAAAGACTAATATGGCTTAATTGTTTCAACGTGTTGTGATGAAATAACGGTCGTTAACTGTCAAAAATAATTGCGTTTGAAAGCGATCTTGATTGATCATTTTCAATGGATAATTTCCACGAGAACACCAATAAAATTAATTTCACTAATCACGTGCACAATTATCGTTTTCTAAACAATATTTAAGATCATTCTTTCATTTGATTATGTTTGTTAATGTTTCGTTATTATTATTTAAATTTCATTGGTTTTTTAATTGTAGAAATATAAATTACCTCTAATAAAATTTATAGACATGTCGAAATATTAAAACTATTTTTCGCATCACTCTTTTTTTTGAAACTCCTTTTTTGTTTATTAATTTTTGTTACTGCTTATATTATCTTATATTTTTAAATATTACACCTCAAAGTTTAAAATAGGATTTTGCGATTTTATGATTAATTTAAGGATTGCGAAACCTTATTGAACAATTACAGGAATTAAAGTTGTAGTCATGTTTTGAACTGAATTTTCCCTATGACTTTCTTAGAAAACTATTAGCAGAGTAGATATATATATAGATAGGTATATATGTATATATATAGGTAGAAATAGAACCACGTTCCTCAGTTTAAACTGATAATGACAATCGAAACGATGTGAATAAATAAATGATACGAAATTTTTTTGCAAATATTATATAAACGACTATAATCTTCCAGTTTAAGAACGATCAATAAATAAAGCCTTTTCGTTATTAAATTACAAATAAATAAGCAGTTTTAGACTTTTTTTTATTAATTACTTATCTCATCTCAACTTACTAACACAAACGGATCTTTCTTTATACAAGTAAATGGTTAATACAACTTCATTTCAACATACAATATGTAGTTTATAAGTAAATTTATCTTTTCTTAAATAATAAACAACTTCCAACGTATATTTTAGACGTATCGCTTTATTTACATATTCTATCGAATATACAACTATCTTGCCTAATGGATATTAATAAGGCAGTAGACATTAAGTTAATTGAGTGTTTTGTGAAGAAATAATTAAATTAGTCATAAACCTCATTACTATTCCATTATTGAACACCAAAAGGTATTATTCTTAAAGAGAGGAGTTTTCTAATATTTTTTTCTAACATTGGAGATGGGGATTGTATGAGAAATCTTAATTAATCTTCTGTGGGTATATGACTGATTAAATGCATGTGGTTTTCTTAGCATCCTATAATAGTCTATAGTATCTATATATCATTACATAGTATAAAACAAAGTCCCCTAGCGCGTCTGTCTGTTCGCGATAAACTCAAAAACTTCTGAACATTTCTCCATGCGGTTTTCACCAGTGGCTAAAGTGATTCATGAGGAACGTTTTGGTATATAATTTGTCAAGGATTTTTTTTATAATTATGTTGGGACAACGTCTGCTGTGACCGCTAGTATATACATATAACATAAAAATACTCGTAAGTATAATGTAGTAGCTAATAAATATTTATTTTTTAGATAACACTGAATGGATAATGTAATTAAAATATCTATGTAAATACATACAGATAGATTTATGAACACTGTTTCTATTATTCTGTAGAATATCGGGCAAATTTTTGATGATGATTTGATTTATACATATATCTATTGTTATACAAATATATCTACTATTAGTATAATTTGAAGTATTCAAAATGAAAATTTGTTAACAAATTTGGTGACATAATTCTACCATGGGGTTTTTAATGAGCTCTCAATTCATTGGAATTGTTTCAATATTAGGAATTGCCGTTGTACCTACTATATATTACATAAAATATAAGCCTATGAGAGTACGATCCACGATATAGTGTATAAGAATATTTCATCATTAGCCTGTAAGAGATCCATAGGTATCTTCCTGAAGGAAGGTATTTCAATGGGCATATCTAATCACCACGCCAGCCCACGACGTATTAACGATTTCAAACTCTGAGAAGTCTATAGTTCTATACATTCTTCACATGAGGTGGTACTAGGACAACATTTCTAAGGTCCAGGTTTCCTCACGATGTTTTCCTTCACCGTTAGCCGATAGTGTTATCAGTTATCAATTATTAATGGGTACGTGAATTCCAAAAAAATCCTTGATACATGGGGTTCGAACCTGCGGACATCCCATTAATATTCCATAGTATGTAATAACGAGAAGCAACAGGGAAAAAGAATGAAATAATATTAATATAAACCTGACTTTTTAAACATAATATGTGTAATAAAGTGTATAGTTACTAGATATAGTTACTTAGTGTAAAACATGTTATTCGCGGCTCGACTAATATGCGTACAGCAATGCGTATTTCACACGCCCCGTATTAAGTAACTGTTAAATACTGAAAAGAATTAATTTACACGCAAACTCTTTGGACTGGAGTCAACGGTTTTAACGTAAGTATTTGTTTTTTATACTTCTTGTATATGTATGATAGCTTTTTTTAGAATTGCCGTTACCGATTACGTGAACATGTTCCAAATACATTTTAAGTTTTAAATTAAGATCGTAATGCATCTTGGAACTTTTCCATAACAGATCAATATTACTTAGTAATTGATAACCATGTATATATATATTTATGATAGATTATTTTCTACGTAAGGGTTTTTTTATTTGAGGATTTTTTTTTCTTATTACTTTAGCTCTTTCAATTATAGCTTTAATTGCGAAACACTTAAATATTTTAATGTTTCCTTAATGTTAGATACATGTTTCAGATTTTAAACAGATTCGACGAAATTAAAGTGTTTATCCATCTAAATCGAACATTTATATAGCATATCATATATGCATAGTTTCGTTGGTTTATTGAGAAAAGAAAAATCATAACAGGTTTTGCGTATAAAAATGGTTTATTTTCTAGTTGGTAAAGTTCGAGTTAACTTAATTAATAACATCCTATATTTTGTATCAATCGGCTTTTCTAATTTGAATTATAATTAAGTATGTAATAAACTTAAAGAAAATGGTACCTACATAAAAAGGAAGGCGCGAGCGCTACGCGGCGGAAACACTCGTCGACATGATAAGTGCATTAGCATTATTATCTCGATAATTACTTGCTTGCATTTGGGCCAAATAGCTCAGTCGCTTCTACAGTCTTAAATTACATTCGGTGCCGGCGGTCGTACGTCGCCCGATAACCAGCGCTTGCCTTCCGTTGAACTCTTGCGTTGAACAACTGACACCCCTCACTGTTTGAACTATTGCTTACCGTCCAGTTTACTACTCAACTAACGTTCATCCACTTGATATCTCAAATAGGCATTATTTACTCATTACACATTCAGTATTAAGCTTTTAAAAGCAACAGCCACTTAATCAAGCAAAGTGAGCCGACATAAACTCTTTATTTTTTATGGGATGAAATAATAAACATACATACAGTTCGCAAACAAACTTAATTCTTGCTTTTAAAGTTAAGGATCAGACTATTACCAATACTTATAATTAGTACAATGCTTAGAATTAGTGTTTAGAATATTATAGTAGTGCTGAAATTAGTATTTTTTGTAAGTTAAATCATAAAACTCAAACCAAGCAAATTATATTATAGAAATTGCCATCAATGTAAAAAGATGCCGTATTTTTCTAAACTTAAAAATAAACTAGTAACTAACACAAATTACATAATATGTTTATGAGAAAACACGACGATAGAGCTCATATCTTTATTATAGTTGATCCTAATAAACAGAGTTCATAAAAGAGTACCTAAAATGCAAAATAAGATCGTTAAATTTTGGTAATATTGTAACGTTAATATATGAAAACAGTTACATTTTATGTATATCTCAGTATCCAAGTTCATTACCGTCCCATAATATAGGGATCGATACATGTAAATACGTTTTAGGATTGTGGTATACACGCAAAGTTTGCGCCTGTCTGGTGTGAGACAAATAAATGTACAGGTAAAACAACATTCCAATTCCGGTGTTAGGTATTGAAACGATAATTTCATTCTATTTTTCAATTAGCTAGCAGATTACAGTTTATTTTTCTATTTTATAATTTTAAAACTCATTGATTGTATATTTTGCATAAATTTTGTAAAACAATCTTTGGAAGGTAGGAGAGCCACACTGAAGCTATTACTGGTTTTACCATGAATGGGTCGGCCCGCCTGGGGTAGACCACCCTCTCACAGAAAACCGACGTAACATTGCTTGCATTGTTGCGTTTCGTTCGGTCAGTGAGAGCGCCGGAGACCATCTTTGCCTTCCATTTCCCCCTCACACTTCCCCAACCCCTCTTCCCCCAAACATAGGCTGGCAACACACTGGCGACTCCCATGGTGTTGCTAGTGTCTATGGACGGCGGTGATCACTTACTATCAGGTGATCCGCCGGTTCATTTACAATATAAAAAAATGGATTGAATATTTTAGCCGTAAATAGCATATTATATACATATATATAATAATATGAAATAATGTAAGAAACAAAAGGATTTACGGTAAAAAAATTGTTGTTATACTGTATATTTTTATTATGAAATACATAAAAATCTATTACGTATATCCAAATATACTCCTTAAGGAGATAGAAAACATTTTACAACATAATTGTACTTGATACGTATAAAAAAAATATTATGAAGTGCTGTAAAGTTTATTGTTAAATCAGTAGAATTACATTATTGCGTGTTGCTCTTCCTAAGAGATTAATGTAGTACAGATAAGTAGCCTTGAATGTTATTAAAAATATTTAAATTATATAAAAAAAACTTAAATAATTAAAGTTTACGGTTTAGATTTAGTATGCCAAGTGCAAAGAACTTATCTTAAAATACTAATGTCACTGTGCAACATAATATTTCTATGTAATTTAAATATTTTGAAATGGCATATCAAAATTGCAATCGCAAATGAGCGTAGTTTTTTATATAAGTATGTACATAAATACATATATATCAATGATGTATATGGTATTTATGCGCATCTTATTTGGATGTGGAGCGGACGATCTCACCGCGGGATGCGAGTGCCTCGGTCACTTATCGTGCGGTGCATTTTTACCGTAGGCACTTTGTTGCCGATACATTTCGAGACTTTTTGCGTTCTCATCAATTTCCGCGGCTCGCGTTGATTTATTCATGAAAGGTGCAGCGCTCGTCTCCAGTCAGGAAGTTCCTTTTTTGCGAATACTATGATGGTGAAATTTGTAATGAAGCTCATTGGAAAACAATGTGTTATTTATTTATAACTGAATACAAAGAAATCGTATTTTAAGGCGATGAATGCACATACAATGTACACTATGTATTATGTGTTAATTTTATTACACAACTAAACCTGGCTACGTACTGCTAATGTTTGCAGGATACAAATAAAGTTGTCTCGATTATGACGAATACAACTCATTCGACTGTTGCTCATTCATTACTTGACATATTACAGTATCGAAATAATCTTATGATACAAGAACAGTCCATCAAGTATTGGCGAACAAAGGATAGTGGAAATCAAAATGACAATACAGTGCAACGTCGCAAATGTAAATTGCGCTTGGAATCACTTAGAGAGCATCAGATAGGCGAGCACCGCTACGACCGATCCGTCAACGTCGCTCCGCGTTTGCATTACACGGCCTTTATCTTCTCGAGCAGGGTTTAAATCGCCAATATCAACGAGCCTGCTTACCAAATTGTTTTCAATACATAAGCCTAATCAAATGATGCAACTCCATAACTTGGTCGATGCAAACTTTTTTGTTAGTTGTCGACGAAGTGATGATAAGTTAAGAGTTATATAAGTATTAGGATGGTAAAAAGTAGATACTCTACCTTATAATGACCATAATACAATAGTAAAATAGCGGCGACTGCTGAGATATCGGTAATCCCGAATCCGTTACTTGTCGGTATTATGCCAGGTCGCGTCAGTTGTAGTATTTTGGAACATCGCTTCGTTCGACATTCGTTCAAATCATATGATGAGCCTAAACTTTCGATGAAGGAAAACGTCACGATAATGCCATGGTGTGTTGGTAGGGAATTTTCTATACTCGAGTTGAAAATATGTTGGCAAGGACTTATAGATGTATCCTTACAACTCCATTTAACTGCTAGGTTTAGTGTGTACCTTAAATTTTTTTTTTTCGAACTGACTACTCTTTTGACCAAGCGAGGTCTTAACAGCTTCACCGGACCACTAAGGCGAGCGCTTAAGGCACTCAGCCGAAGATTACCTTAAACTAATAAACATACTTTGTATGAAAAGATAAGTAGCAAGTGTTGTACCATTTTGAAATCTTGATTAAATAGGCCATTTTATTAAATAACTTGCCTAAGGTAGTATAGTACATTTTGTATTTAAAGATGAATTGTCAAAGTTTTCCTACAAAACGTTTTTTAAACATGAATCAATAAAACTTCATTTTTTTTACAATATTGACCATACAAATTATTAGATTTGTGACTGTAATCAATTGTATAGTTATTTAGGATTACATTTAAAACAAAAACACTACAAAATTGGGGAATGTGTGACCACAGTACCTTAATATGTGATCTAGGGTGTTGATTTTCCATATTTTCAAAATTATTCCTATTATAAGTTAATCAGGTAAGATAGAATTTATTTTTTATTTTTGCCTAAACCGGTAAAACCTACACTGTAGCCCCGTATCAGTTTGATGATACAAAGGATATATTTGATGCATTATATTATTTTACGTATAGTATATAAGCCCTTATATAAAGTAATCTGATAATGACGTCGTTGGGTTTTTCTCTTTGTGATATTACGTTGTCGCGTGGGTAGAGCTGTGATCGTTTGTGGGACAAGCGCCGCACTGTCCGTATTGCGTCGCGGTGTGGCGTGCTAGCTATTCACAAGCTGTCTCGCTAACGACTCTGAGCACGCGATAGCCTATAAATTAGTGTCGTTTTCCTTCCGTCGAACTAACGCCGAGGAAATTATGAGAAAACCTAGTTTTTCATTTCACACTACGAACTGTATCTCATCGCGTTTATGTAACGTTGTCACTAGCAAGCATTACAGTGCTAGCGGTGCAATTAAGGTTTCCACTTTTTGCACTTTTATTACGTTACTTCATGGAAATTTTATTGTCGAGAACGTGTATTCGTAGATAAGTATCTTAAAGAAGAAATCGCGCATTTTCTAAATGTTCCAGAAACCAGCTTTGCTTTGCATTTTATGTTTCAACAAACATTAAAGCGACTAGCCCACTGTGCTACTCCATTATGTGTTTTTATCTGAAATCTTACGTATGAGAGTGTTGAGCGATGTCAGTTTCTGCTTATCAAATAAAAACATATTTTTTTTGTTGACATCAGGTTTTCCCCGTACGGATTCAAGTATCACCTGGAGACGGCAAGCAGTAGTTCACAGCGGCGTGAAGACGACCGGATCACCTACATAAATAAGGGCCAATTCTATGGAATCACTCTCGAGTACGTACACGATCCAGAAAAGCCGCTCAAGAATCAAACTGTTAAGGTTAGTTATATTATTTATTAATAAAACTTCTATATAATAAAACTTCTTTATAAACAATATATGTACCTTTATTTCAAGTAGGTATCGGAGTATTACAAACTATAAGAAACAAGAATCAAAAAATTCAAGAAATACACATTCCCCGTATTTCGATCACCCGCTGTGTATTTATTTTATGATTTAGTATTTAGTGGGATCCAGCGTGATTAACGAATTTAAGCTAGTTGGCATATGAATATATAATTAAACATATTTTAATATATTACTGTAAAATACAATATTTCTAAAAAATATTTATTGATTTAAGATGTTGTATATGAAATATATCAAGGATTTTTAATTACTGAATCTAATTAAACTTATCGAGTTTATGATTAAGTGGCCGGATGTTTATCTCTTACGGACGTTAGAAAGCTCCGGCGCGGCGCGGTGACTATGTGTGGCTACTCTCCCATTGCAATGGCGCGGGGAATAGTTAAATGCTATTCACCAGTTCTTCGTCAAAACAAGTCAATATATTTATTAAAATTTTTAGCGTTTACAGTAAAATAAAATGTATTAAATTATTGCCCGTGTGCGGAAATGTTATCGATGTGTGTTATGTTTATGATCGGAATGTAACACGGTATAATTTTATTGGGTAGCCTACGCGCGCCCACATTCACACGACTCGTGCCTGCCAACATCCAAATATCAATACTTCAATGTTGTGGTAATTTGTTGAAATTATATATTGTCATTTTATATGCATGTCTTAAAATTAAATCCCATTTAATAAGAGGGTTTTTGAAAATATTATCTTTTTATAACATTACAATCTTTTAAGGTTACAGTTGATTAGGAAATTATAATAATATTTTAAGTTTTATTATATATTATTATATCTATTGTCTAGGTTTAGCTTATTATAATTTTAGGCCACGTTGTTATTTGATATCACGAGATATTATAGTCAAACGCTTATAATGTATAATAAAAAATAAATCGCCTCGCGACACCAACCAAAGAAAAATAGTAGGCAAAATAAGCCGTCACATTCGGCTACACATGAATTATCCATGAACATATAAGGCTCGGGAAGGTCTAACCACAGGCATTTTGTATCAATTTCACCTCGCTCCTGGTAACCGTGTCTTGTTAGCGTTCCACAATATTCACTTTCATATTTTTTAAGTCACTGGCTCAATTGACAAAACAACGATATCAACAAAGTATCTGCGGTCAGTATTGTTTTAAGGCATTTAATAGGATACCTGATAAGTTAAAGGAGTTTAACAAAAGAATATAATTTTACAAATAGGTTTTGGGTTTCAGAAATTTTATTATTAAAATGTTTTCAAATAATCAACGATTATTTTTATATCAAACCATAAAACTTTTAAATTAACTGATACAATACAAAATATACATACAATACAAATTTATTACTTTTCATAAATCTTCAGTATATTACATCTAAACATCCAATCTAGACACGAACTTGGCGAATACTAATTAGACCCACGTTTTTAAGGAACATGTAGGAAGCGCGAATCCATAATATGGCATACCTATAAAATAAAGTGCCATTTCATTCGGGACGCATTGTCATCACTGTGCAAGAACAGTATGTAAGTACATTAAAACACTGTTTAAAACACAATGTAATCTAGAATTAATAAACGACAATGCGTAATCTCCATTTAAAATTTACTGTTTCCCGCCGTTTCGAACGAACCAGTCATGCCGCGGTTTTGCAAATGGCGCGTCTCCAAATGTTTATAACTTAACAATTTGTTTTAAATACAGTTATCAGTTATTAGGCAGCTCAGTACATGTTTCTCCTCTGTTTTTCAACCAATATCCCTATTTTTTTTTATTTTGAAGTTTTTGACGACTATATTTTAGAAATAGTTTGTTATTCATACTGTCGACAAGTTAAAGTCTGTATTTATAAGTCTATTCGTCATACTTCATGCTCCTTACGTCGGAAATCTACAATATTTGTGTAATATTTAATACAGTTTATAATATAACATGACGGAACTTGTAGGAGTCATTATTGTCGAATTTCGACCATTGGACGACGACTAGAACTCATAAATAGGCATTATCCAATATATTAGAATAAATTATATATATATAATGATTGCGCACATAACTAGAACAATTATAACCCATTGTGAGAAATAGTAGGCATTCCAGTTGTGTAATTTATTGATGTCGTAGAATGTATTCTGATAGATGTACACACAATACAATAATAGTATTTAGCGTGACCAAACTGCCTATTATCTCATGGGAAACTCATCAGAAGCGATGGCAACGTGCCGTTGCTGTAAATCGGAAACCTCTTTTTGTATTGTTTCCTACAACATTCTGGGAAAATGATGAAGTTTAATTAATTACAATTGTCCTTATGTGAACTTTCATACAATAAAATTGCACCATAATATACAAATTAACAGGTTATTCTCGTTAAACGAGAAAATCCACTTTCGGTAATCTGGTTATTCTGGTTTAGATCATTGAAGTAGGTATTGTCATGGTTTAATATTTTTTCTTTGAATTAATATTACATAAAAGGATAATACGAATTCATAACTAAATATCTGTTTTAATATATTGAAGGCCTATTTGACTTCTAAAATCCTGTTGATAACCAACAAACCTGATTAGAATTTCCTATTAAAATATGCTTGATATTTTTGTTACATTATATTGAAACGTCTCTTTTAGTAATGTTAATCACCAACGCTAGTTTTATCAATTCAGGCGGATTCTGTCACAAGGTACCTCTACTCCCTTCGCTTACGACTTTATTTCATTATTATTTTTCTTATATAAAATATTCAAACACGTTTATCTCGATTCAATGGGCTTAGATAGGAGTAATCTGAGATACAATGCGACATACGTTTGAAGTTATTATTAAGCAAGTGGGCCGCAAGTCCGGCCCGAGCGGCCGATATCTACACAGTAAAACGAATACCGTATCGCATTCAATACTGATTCAGATAGTTATATGTACGTAGCCGCGTAGCTTATCTCGCCGCAATCGAGTCTGCATTGTATAGCCTCGCCCGATAATTAAGACGACGCTTTTGACAATCGCCATATAGGAACACAATAATCGCCCCGGGAGTCTGTAACTCCTCTTGGATACTATCGTTTCCCATAAACATTAAACGTTCTGAATCATGCTAAAATAATTTCATTGCCACTATTTTAAACCAATATTATAACTAAAAAGTTATAGATAGAAGACCTACATGATATTTTGATTAAATAAATGGCACGAAAACGCACACATACGTAAAGTAATATTGTAACGCTACACTGTCTTAGATAAAATGTGGTACTAAGATGACATATTCTCAATATCGGTGGTGAAAAAGCAATAGTTATATGTTGCTTAGATACGGCCGGATTGTCGGGGCAGCCGATAAAAATAGGCTAGCTAGCCAAGTTTTAACAAGGCCCTGTAGAAGCTCTTATAACGTATCTATATAGTTATAATATCATTGTTCTAAAAATAGGAAACTCCTTACTAATATTATAAATGCTAATGCAAGTTTCTTTGGTTATTGGCTATGCTTTTACTAAAGACGTTTGGCATATACGTTATTAGAAGCCGAGGTGTGCCGCGCACCCTTGAGCTAGTTGTCAAAATAAAATCGGCTGAGTGCCTTAAGCGCTCGCCTTAGTAGTCCGGTGAAGCTGTTAAGATCTTACTGGGTCAATAGCGTAGTCAGTTCGAAAAAAAAAAGTTATTAGAAGTACATTAAACGACATGGAGTACAAAAGTACCATTTCCGATCAAATCTACTGTATCCCGTTTAACTCGAGAGTAACCGGGAGCAAATGCTAGTATTAAAATATTAAGAACCTGTGGTCAGGTGATCAAACTTTAACAACTCGATATGGGAATTGATGATGTTTAATAAACGATTCTTATATAGTTAATTGATTTTCACAGACAAAATTTTCCTCAATCTCAAGTAAAAAACTTATGAGCACACAAAAACAAATCGTGAGTTCGCATAAAGGAAATGTTTAATATTTTATCAAACATGGGAAACAATTTAATTCTGCACGCAATGCCAATTCGTGACGATTTGCGTGCCATAAAACGGTTAAGAGTCAAGAAATTTTAGTAAGCAGAGAGATCTGGCTTCGGAGCGGGACGTTACATGCCGGGATTGTAATTACCGTGTAGTGCCGCCCCTGTTTTGGCGGAACTTTGCGTTCGGTTCCGATACTATCACCGTGTAAGTTTTCTTCGACGAACAAAAAAAAACAGATTTCGTACGTAATTAAAGTAATTAAACTCGGAATAAAACGCTACAGTAAGATGTTGCAAGTAAATTCATCTGACAGATAAATTATTTTGGGAATATTTTATTTTACTGATTTCACTTGATATTGTAGTATGGATGCATAAAGACGTTACATCCTCAAATATTTTGAATGGGTCGGCTCGTCCGGGGTAGTACCACCCTCTCATAGAAAACCGACGTGAAGTAACAGTGCTTGCCATTGTTGCGTTTCGTTCGGTCAGTGAGAGAGCCGGAGGACCACCTCCCTTCCCCTCTCCTCTTCCCCCCCTCACTCCCTTTCCCCAAACACAGGCTGGCAACGCACTTTCGACTCCTCCGGTGTTGTTAGTGTCCATGGACGGTGCTGATCACTTAATATCAGGTGACCCACAAGTTCGATAGCCAGTTATGACTAAAAAAAAAAATCTTAGTAATCTGTGTCGATATAGATGACGGTAATAAAAGAATATTTTTTAATAAGCTGAATATCATTTTATGTTCACATATACCTCGTATTTCATTAGCATACTAAAACAAATTGATAAATATCATTTTAAAATGTTACCTTTCATAAAAATGCGCGAACAATCATTAAGCTAAAAAAGACATCAACATATATTAAATATCTTATATAAAAAAAAATATTATAAAACTTGTCAATCAATCATGTAATGCTGTTGCAATTAATCATCTCCAGTAAAAAAGCATCTTTTGAATATTATGCACTACTTGAAACTTGCAAGGGTGCATGATGTAATATTTAGAAATATTGTTCTGACGGATCGTCTAGTATCAAATTTACATAAAAGGAGATTGTAATGACTATTTTCCATAACTTTATATTTATCAAAAAGTGTCATTAAAGTTTAAAATTACTCCTTGTTTGTGTGATTTAACATTTTTTTTGTAAAAAAAATTATTCCGCAAAGTGTTCCAAACCACACCTTAAATGGAATAATATTAGTTCCAAACGTGTATATTAATATCGATGTTTACACATATACAATAATTTATCATACATAATAATGAAGTACCCATACAGGAAATAATTTTCTTTACAATAATTAAAGGTCCACTATATGGCGCGGTGTATATATGATCATGTAGTATAAATATGTTTATAGTTAACTACCTATTAAATCTACATATTCATAGGATTTACACGTTTGAACCATACTAATAAACTTCCGTTTAATTTATGTAGTACTAGCTGACCTGTATCTACTTCGTTTGGCGGTAAACATTTATAAAAACTACGTTTTGTGACTTAAATATAAAAGTTAGACATATGCTGTCGATCACTTTTTTGTAGGCATTATAATTCTCTAGAACTCAATCATATATCTCTCACCGTTAAGGCAGCGTTCGTAAGAAACGTTTTCGTTCGACCGTTTTTTCTCCGACTTACTTTGTTAATCCGACTACCACACAAAAGTATTTTCAGTTTTCGGGTTAATATATAGCCTATAATACTCTCAAATGACGTGGCTTTCTATTGGTAAAATAAATTTGAAAATCGGTTTAGTACTTTCTGATATTACTCCCCACAACCTCACAAACTTACGAACTTTACCTCTTTATAATATGAAGTACTAGCCTCTGCCCGCGACTTTGTCCGCGTGGAATAGTTACTTTGGGCTAATGCTAACAAGCAGCGGAAGCTCTCTAGAGGAAAAAAACCCCCGGTTTTGAAACATTCTTCATTGGTGCTCCACTCCTATTGGCATTAGCGTGATGATATATAACCTATAACCTTTCTCGATAAACCAGCTATATAACACAGAAAGAATTTTTTAAGTCGTACTAGTGGTTCCTGGGATTACCCCCTATAACGTAACAAACTCTTTATAATATTAGTATAGATTATTAGTATAAAAGTTTTAAACAATAAAATCGAGCTGCGCGAATTGCGTGTCTAAAGCGTACTTACTCATTGAGAACATTTTTTATACGGCTTTTTATATACTAACTGACATCATAGTGTTCACTTTCGTAGCAACGGAAACTCGCGTAACGAGACACGTCGTGTATGTTTTCTTTTCTTTTTTTTAATATTTCACGATTTTAATGATTGCTCCCGTTTGCCTTTTTAAGGTAATCGTTAATGGTGCCTTTTACACTGTAGGTATTACGCTTGATGAGGGATTATAACGGTCGCACGCTTAACAGTTCCTACTTGCGAGCACCTTTCGACCGATCGCATCGACACTGACAAGTGAAGGGCTGTCATATATGTCGGAATATTTCTCACAAAGGGCAGTCGGGTGTAATGAAATTTTTATACACGACTTCACGAGAAAGGCCTCGCGGTGCAAAAAGTTACGCAAAATATTCGTCGCTGTTCGTAGTTTCAGTCATGTCCGTAATCAATCATTACTGAGATGACTTAATATAAGTCGCCTTCGTCTTTTACCCGTCTCTGCACCCCTCGGATGCCAATCCACGGACCCTTACTTATCAGAAAAACGTTAATGATTGTAAATTACAAAATTATACCAACAGACTGTTCGTGGTAACGGTGTATCTTGAAATGAGTTGCATTATATTTTTTTTTGTGAAATAATTCGCGAATGAGCAACGGTGTTCAAATTAATATATACACGGTAAATATATGTTATGACTATTTTTTGTATTTTTAAAGTTTTTACGTAATCATACATAAAACAACGTATAAAAGTATATGGTGTTAACAAGGAATTATTGATTTTGTTTAATCTACGATAACATAGGGACGTGCAATAAATATAATAATACTTATACCAGCGTAATATACACATATAACTAAGTAGTTAACATAATTGGGTAAAGTCTGTAACAATTTCATTATTTTCTAGTAATACCTAAAGCTAGAGAAATAATCATTCGGTCTTTATCTTGTTCATCAAAGTCTACTATGAGTGAAAGAGCCCATGTAAAGCTATATTGTGGAGGCACAAACGAAACACCTATTTCTGACAGCGCTATGACTTCAGGACTGCGCTTCTATTGAAGTTGATTCTTCGTAACTATAAGCTGCAGTGGTTAATATCAGATATAGTCCTCGTCTGTATCTTAATTTATAATATATAAAAAAATACGCAGCAGTATTTTCATGAAACTATTTAAATTGATGTAATTTTGACGACTTTAATGTTGTTACAAAAAATAAAAACTGATTTCCGTATGTTTTTTGAGAATTAACCTTAATTATTTTTCTGTTTTCTTCGCAGTTAATGTAATAACATAGTATCATAAACTACAAGGAAATGTACCTAACTAATCTAGTATAATTATAAATAAAACCAACTAACAATAGTTACTTTAAATGTGCCTTTTAGTGAAATAATAAGAAACTTAATTCTTAACACAAGGTTAACAAATTATAATTAAAATATATTGCAATATACATAATTATTCTAATATATAAACGGATATGATTTTTCACACAATGTATCTTATACAGACGTATTAAGAACCATTCTTTTTAAGTGATCCTCTATAACTTTATCTTATTTACTTCGTTCTATAACAGTCACGTGGGATTTTATATGAAACTAGAATTACATGCAACATTACAAAATGATGTTCGCATATCGTCGCGTGATTCCATGCATCTTTCGAATAATATCCTGGACAGTTTATTGGTTACCACTAAAGCATGAAAGACTTTAATATGTAAATTACATAGTTACTCTGTAGATTAACTGATTCGATCCGTCAATATGCGAAATTAATGATTCACCAGTTCAACCTAACCTACTATATATAGCATGTCGTATAAAAATAATAGGTTTTGACACTCACTGGCGTATGTCCCCGAATGGAGATGTTAAACAATTTTCGGCACATTAACGGATCATCCCAGTTAATCTGCACATCATATAGATAATCTGTAGGATAATTGTTTTTAGGTGTTATGCAAAAAGACGTTCAAGGAATCCGCGATGACTACAACAACTTGTGGTGATCACCGTTTAACTACATTATCTAAAATTATAGTTACATCAAAATGTATTTATTTTTATGTGGTTTAGATTTTCAGTTGTACTAAATGAGATACATTCTGTTGTCATTTGACTCAAAGTTCAATTTTGCTAATTTAAATCAACAAGTCAAGTAAATTACATTGTTACTCAAATATACACAAATGCATCAGGCTTACAACTCGTATTAAAGACAATATAAATTAACTTATCTTAGTGTTAAGTAGACATAAATAGAGTACCTATTACATAAACTAACAAATTGTGCATAAACAATTTTATGATTTTCAATACGAATTGTTCAACTACTTCAATACTCTTGCCCGTTTCTTACAATTTTATTGTTATGCAAAATGTACAATTAAAATTTTTATTTGCAATTTTTTTTAAATAGGTTATAATTATTACATTATTTGTGAATTTCTTTCGTATTTTTAAGCACTCAAACCTGATCACAATCTTTTCAGTTATTATTATTTATCAGTACTTTTTATCCTTTATTAATGTTAATTTGTTGATAACGTAGTTTATATAAACAGAGGTCATTCCATCTGTAAGAAATTAAACCGATGGCAAAATATCAGGGTTATTACCGATAAATTTTCTATTTAAATATATAAGTTTATTCCCATTTTTAATCTTAGTATTCGGGATGTTATAAATATGCTTAATTTTATTATCGACTTCATATTGTGTATTACTACGGCTGAGCTTGAATTGAACTGTATAAATTAGTTAATAGATAAATATAAAATTATGAAAACTTAGTTTGTATTTTGAAGAATATTGTTATTAACAATTTAGAGCATGTTTCACATTAATTCTAATAATATTTAAAGAACAATTTAAATAATCACTTAGGTCATCATTGCGTTGGCGCGGTCGGCGTGCGCACGCGCGACGCTCCACCGAGCGTGAATTTTCCACGTTCGGTTTCAGGTTCGCATAACGCTACTCGATAACTATTACACTTTCGAAATATTACGTATTATTCGGTAATACGCGTATATGTAACCACTTAACAACATAACTAGACGTAATTATTTGATTCGTAATATTAATCCTCTAAAACAACCAGACATATTCTAAATTAGTTAAGTGAACTTCAATTCATTTGAATAATAATTAAAAATATGTAATGTGTTTTAACTATATCTACACTAATATTATAAAGCTGGAGGGCTTGTTTGTTTGGTTGAACGCGCTAATTTCAGGAACTACTGGTCCGATTTGAAAAATTATTTCAATGTTAAATAGATCATTTATCGAGGAAGGCTATAGACTATATATATCATCACGTTAAGACCAATAGGATCACCATTGAAGAATTTTTCAAAATAGTTTTTTTTCCTATTGAGCGTTTCCGCTGCGTTAGCGTTGTCCCAAAGTAACTATACCTCGCGAATGAAGTCGCGGCCAGAAGCTAGTATAATATAAATTAATTCTTTGTTTTAAAATGATTTCTGTCATTTATAAAGAAGAAAAAAATATAAATAATTTTACTGTTAATCTCATTATTGTAAGCGTAATCTTGAATAACTTTCACTTCCAATTCTTCAAGTCGGATGACAGTAAAGCTGGACGTAAATGGCATTGCGTAATACGGAGTCCGTCATTGTTTCGGGCTGTCACAATGCGCGCATATTTAACGTCAATCCTTGATAACATCGCCATCCGGCTGCCGTCCCTAATCAGTGAGATTACGGTGATCAAACTAAAATATTTGGTAACATTGTGAGTCATAACAACTATTAAAATGAAACTTATTCATAACTTTTAAATGTATGTTATTAACGATATATGATATTACCATGCGATTTGCTAGGCTATAAAATGTTTCTTATACCGTGGCATAGTTGACTTCTCTACTAAATTGTACATTATTCCTACCATTTATATATAATTGATGAACAAATATTTAAATAAACATCATTATCACTTTACCCTTATCCCACTTAAGTAGGGTCGGCACAACATGTTTTCTTTTTCCACTCTCCCCTATCAGACGTCATCTCAGTATTCACACCTTTTATACACATATCATTTTTCACAAAATCTATCCTTACCTTTTTCGATCTTCCTCTACTCTTATATCCATTCACCATCATACTCAATACTTTATCCTCATGATATGCCCATACCAAGCTAACCTATTACTTCTCAACTGCTCTCTCACTGGTGCTACTTTCAAACTTCCTCTGATATACTCATTCTTAATCGTTATCTATTTTAGTCACACCACACATTCATCCAGGGGTGTAGCTACCGCTGTATCAGCCGTATCAATGATACGGGGCCCCGGGCTACAGAGGCCCCTAGCGTGTGTAATATTTGCCCTTCATTTAGGCCCCAACGAATTTTTTTATACAGGGCACCTCCAAGGCACGCTACGCCACTGCATCCGTCTTAACATTCGTAACTCTGCCACATGTAATTTTCTCTCATTTGTGTCTTTCGAAGACTCAGATTACCCAGCACTCAGATGCCTATAGCATAACTAGTTTTATAATGGTTTTATATACGTACCTTTTAAAGTTCAAGGGCAATCATGAGTAAGAAGCTACCCTATACTTAATAATAATAACTATATTACGTGAAATGCCAGCAATGTTACAAAATATAAAGTCAAATAATAATATATATATATATATATATATATATATATAAGACTACCTATACCCGTTGCTTGTTTTATTGTAAAAGTAGTTGTTTTATATCAAAATAGATATTACGTAAATATTCTCACATTTGTTCAAATATTTCTACCTACGTATATGTATATACCAGTTTTCATTGCAATTAGTTGAACGGCATATAAGTGAATGCGCTATAGTGGCATCTATTGGGGAACTGCAGTTATTTGTGCACTTCATTGTGAGAGGTTTCATTCATTCATTCAGTTTATTCAATCTTATATGTGTATATATACTTACATCCATTTATATAAGTGCACACAAATTAATAGAAATATTAATAACACTTGTTATGTAACTTATCATTATGGTAATTTCATTTGCTTTCAATTGGTATTATCTAGAGGTCACTAATGTCACTACAATTTGATTTTCAGACAAGGAACATAAAAAGTCACTTAAAATTTGTCGAATACATTAATATTAATAAAATCAATCTATGTATATAGTAACGGTTTAAATTTTTCTCTCTTATATTGATATAAATGAGAGCAGTTTTACTACTTAGGTGTAAGGAGTGTTGAATAACATCAAAAGACTTGAAACACCCAAGCCAACCTCACCTGCGCGTGGTGCTCCTTGCTGAATAACGAACGAAGCAATGGCGATAGTGGGGTGGTAGGGTTTTAGAGCCTGACTGGGTCTCATGTATATGGCGGAAAGCCCGCCATAGTGATTCGCTTCTGCGGGTCGCGTTTCGGGATCAGCCTGTGCATATCCAGCTTTTCGCAGGCCGGCATAATAGCGCGATCGACGATGGATAGTGTGTCTCTCGGTAGTCCCCATTGTTTTTGGATTGTACTGTGCTTATCATCAGCCACTTTGCCGTGCTACAATAAAAAAAAATGTAAAAATGAATTCTATTATAATAATAAGCTACACATCTTTCCTTATAAAGTAAAATAAAGAAAACTGAATAAATAAAATGAATAAAAAACATTAACATATATCTGACGCATGAAATAGCTCCTAAACTCGATATGGCGATGCTTTAGAGTGACAAAGTATCACTTAAATTAAAGTGGAATATGTTTTCGTTCCGTGAAGAATATTTTTAAAAATGTGTAAATATTTACACGCACACTAATGTAGTTTCCATTAGTTACTTATAAATATATATGTGTGTAATTTAGCTTCCTCTTAAATCAAATAAACGTATGAAATGCGCAATAAAAAGACGCGATAGAAAGCAATGTTCTTAGCGGTAGGTACATCATCTTAAGCCATATCAAGCGTTGTCCAGGGCGCTGCACATTACAATCTGACATTTCCTTTCGACATTTGAGCAGATTAGTGTTACGAAGCGACTTTGAATGTTAATCCGACGCACGATTGCTCGTAAGAATTGCTACGATTTAATCGAAATATAGCGGTCAGTGGGCACTACGCAACTTTTAATTCTATCACGTTAATACATACTCGATATAACTTACCATTATCTTCTCAGTAGAAGATCTCATGAACTCTTTCGTACAACTTATATATGAAACACTAGTTTTTGATGGTAGCTTTGCTCGTGTTAATATAGATTTTATATGTTGCTTGGGAACAGTAAGTTTTCACTGAATGAAAGATCGTCTATGTCCTTGTCGGTATCTCTGAGAAAGTGAACACCAACTTTCATGAATGAACTACTCAATTCGTAAAAACTTAACTCATTTTCGTATTTATAATATTAGTTAGGATTAGAATGTCTTATTATGAAGTCTCATAATTAATGCGACATCTGTATCGCGACCATCATGTATGTGGTTAAATCCCCGTTCATAGAGGTTTGCTTCATTCATCTCTTTAGGAATAGTTATTAATCAAAGTACGCAGTTATTTTTAAAATGCAGGTGGTATCTTTATATTGTTATGTAAATATACTTACTATATTCCGGTAAATAGACAGCTATGTTATTTTACTATCCTAATCGTTCCTCAAACAGATTTGGTACCATGCTGGAGAGTGCTATGTTTAGATTTGGAATTTTTTGCAAAAAATATCTATAGTTCAAATTATGAATACGATATACAGAATACTCAGAGGAAAGCGATGAGTTGCATTATTCACAAATTTATAGGTATATTTTATACAACAAACATATACCGTGTATTTTTTATAAAAGTTGAAATAAGGACTCACTCCCTTAAACACTCGCCTTAGTAGTCCGGTGAAACTGTAAAGGCCTTGCCAGGCTAACAGAGTAGTCAGTTAAAAAAAAAGTTGATAACTGCCTCAGCGGATGTTTTCTTGTTTTGTAAATAAGATAAACAATTTTCTCGATAACAAGAGACGATCATCTTCAACAAAATTTTGATTGTTGAAAAAAAAATGTATTACCGCAAAATGTAATACATATAATCATCTCCCGAGTATAATGCTGGGCGGTTGCACCATCAATAAATATTCGAGTTAATGTAGTGGTCAACAGGTTATAAAACTTACTTAACTGCATAAATTCCTTATTTAATTTACATATTTCTAAGCTCAAATGATTTTGACCTAGTCAAGTGCAAGTTAACTTAACTACAGATGATTATCTGATGGATAGATTAGAAATAACATAGTGTTATTCAAACGGTATTTATAGATAAAAGTAAAGTCATGTTGTTTACGGGATAAAATGTTGAACGGCAGACGTTTTTCACCGGATGTAGAATAAATAGTTACTAGGAGGCAAACGCGTAGCAGCTACACCCACAGTTTCGCTCAGAATTTATGTTGAAACCGACGTTCATTGCGGTGAACATTCGCAACAAATAATCCGGGCGTTAAAACAACTAGCCCAGACAGCCAGCGCACTTAACAAACAGACATATCCGTATCAGATATAGTATATCGAAACAGGGAGACATTACTTTGGCTTTATCGATAATGCTCAACGCTGAAACGAATAGTTTTACCGCGTAGCTAACATAAATAATTGTCATAAAATAGATAGGGGTTGATGGATGGACTCTGCAGAGTTGTCTCTAACGAGGAAGCGTTTTCGAGAAATATAAACGTCCCATAATCTGATAACAATATATCTATAAATTGCAAATAAAACAGTTCATTTTATACGGGAAAGAATGCGACAGAAGCTGACTCATCAACATTGCCATTTCAATAATAATTACGCCGTATACTTTGATACACTTGTAGCCTCAGATTAAATCTGATATATTATTGAAGGTGGCGATAAGTTAACGGCGCGTCGTTATTGAGTCAATATGCAGGTAACAATGAGATAATTGTAGTCGGTTAGTGCACAATTGACAGCATCAGCAGTATCAATGCGATATAGTCACAGTCAATGTAAACACGCAAAATTGTCTTAATTACACTTATAAATTTATCTTTTTTGTCAGTCTTATCAGAATAATATTACATTTAACCAAATATTTTATTATAATCATGCGGAAGTATACATTATTTGAATATATCTTTATAAATTTTGAAGGTTACGATGGAAACGTATATAAAATATTAGGCGGAAAGCTAATTTGGTCGTGGTACCTGCTAATAATTAATTAAATCGTCGGTTTCATATAAAAACGTGTTCCGCAATAAGATTCTGACAAAACAAACAACGGAATCGTTTTCATTCCAATTTGTTTATGCCCTTTCGAGATTAATGAGCGTTTTATCTGTCATTTACGAATAGATACGGATCATCGGATTGCGTACATATACGATATTATGCATATGCAATTGCTTATTTATTCAAATAGAGTGACGAAATTAAAGCGAAGCGGTTGTCGGAGCATAATGAACGACACATGAGCACAACAGTGCCCGGGCGTGTGTCACACACGAGAGAAAGCGTGCTTAATCAGATAACTTGGATTGTCAACCGAGCTCCTGAAATCGGGTCGAATGTCGATACACTCGATTAATTAATTGACGGCCCGAAAAGTTGGAAGTAACTGGTCCGAGAAGCCGAAACTGTGGGCGCTCTCTTGTGAAACACGCAATGTGTTTGAGTTGAGTGCTTGATAATACTACCATATCAATATCGTTATATTTATTGTTTTTCGATGTCAACCATTTAGAAATTTTTGCATACATAATTGAGCTATTATCATTCTAAATTAAAACGACATTTAAATAAATGTTTATATTCTTTTTTTAAATAAAGAATAATGTATCTCCTTGTGATGCGATTTTTATATTGAGATTGAAGTTCGTAAAATTAAACTATGTTTTCCCCCAAAACATGTTCTTTTATCC
Organism: Antheraea pernyi; assembly: GCA_015888305.1. NCBI lineage: Eukaryota > Metazoa > Arthropoda > Insecta > Lepidoptera > Saturniidae > Antheraea > Antheraea pernyi. Next base: position 421,583 of record MU158914.1, on the reverse strand, counting down.
TTGAATACATGCAAACATGTTCACATAGACGTAACAAAGAACTGGTTCGTCTCACCTTTGTTAAAATGAAATTTGTTTTTAATTGCCTATATTTATTTAGATAACGTTACAGTTGTGAACCAAACTTAATGTCGTTCGATGCTGCAAGAATACGTAACGTCAATTTGGATTAAAAATCCAATTAGTTGACCGAACAAGCGCGCCGCCCACGTCTATATCTTATAAATGAGTAAAGTAGGTAGATGATGTTACTTTATCTACTCATATATCAAATTAAAAAAGAAACTTTTGCAAATATAAACCTTATGAAAAATGTCAAAAACACGAGTAAAGTGCTCATTGTGCAATTAAAATATAAAAAAATTATATTATTATAGTGTCGTCATCATCCAGCTAATCCATTTTATCGGTAAAATATATACTAAAATAACATCTAATTGATATTATACATATCTCGTAAAATAGAGGAAACACATTAATGTTGTTTTAAAATAAATTTGTGTCGAGGATTTATTGTTTTTATTTTATCATATTGGATCGCAATAACACAACCTATTTATAGTGCTGTAACAAATTAATCCATAATCAAATCATACTTGTAGATACTAGGTACTGATAAATTGTATAATTTAAACATTTAAGATTGCCGCTATATCTCTGTCATGCAACAATAACCAACATTACCCACTGCCAATTGCAACTTCAGAATAGGCGTTAAATTACGTAAACGATTACGAGTTGCACTCTAATTTAGTTGGCAAGTGTTTATGATTCATAACTTAAATACGACATGCAAAATTTATTATTAACATAGAATTAATTACCTACCTGAATTAAGAAATATTAAAATAATTTATATAATCGGTCCATAAACTGAGTTTTAAATTTTGTCCTTTTGGTTTTATATCTTACATTTTTGACAGATAATTTAGTTTTACAGTTAAGCATATATTTTGTCAAATGCTTACGAGCGGGGAATTCTAATGAAGCAGTAAATATTTATATTTATTTATAGCAACCAATGAGGTGATTTGGTAGAGGCGGAAAGCACCGTTACAATTTTATACATGGGCTATCTATTAGTATTCACGTTTCCGTTGGATTTACGCGCCACAAGAATCGACGGATCTCCGGAGAAAGTCCGCGAGCAGTTTATATATATTATATACGAGCATAATTTACTCTTAAATTGTTATTTCTTTGTGAACACTTAATTTCAGTGGCGCTTGAAGTCCTTGGTGTATTAATTACAGCTCCAACTTAATATTCAACTTCAAATACTGAGTCCGTCATCCTATTAAGCTTATCGTTCTCGATACATATTCATGATAATATGATAATGTGGATGTTGAAGTTAAAGTGTAGGCAACTACTCAGCTAGAACAGATTAAATAATACAGTTTCTATAAAAGGTGCTAAAGATTAGTGACTGTAAGATAAATTAATGATTTATCTCGGAGTAGGTATTTATATCAACTTTTCCTCAAATACGTATAACGCTTTATATTAAAGACATAACTTTGACCTTTCAAATTAAAGACATTATAAAATTACATCTGACTTGGCTGCATGGTTAAGATACCTTTGCCTTTCCTTAGGAGGAAGAAACAGGAATCAAAAAAAGAATTGACGTTTTATTTATTTCGACAAAAACTTTTAAATTCTTTTTTCGATTATTCTAAAAGTGTAACTCCAAATATCAATATTTAGGTACAATTGACGAATGTTAACTATAAATGATACTGTTTCGAACATTGAATGGTAGTAGGGAGCTCAAGTTGGGTGCGGCCGGCTATGATAGCTCGTCACACCGATCCATCAATCCGAAGCGACGATCAATGGTGCTTTCTAGTCGTTAGCCCTACATGGCGTCACCTCACCACGCCTCATACGGACTACTTCTTTCTAACATCAGTTTTCTAAGTGATACGTAGAAATCGTTTTAAGAGCATGCATTACTTTTTTCAATGAAACGGAAGTGGACGAAACTCTTCACGCTGGATTTAAGAAAATTAAAATGTCTATGATTTAAGATTCCTGCTTTAACCACATAATTGCCATCGTTTAACGTAATAACAGACCACAGATAATCGCATTTTGCGTATTCGTGAAATGCTCACGGCACTGACTTGGTAATAAAAATATGCAAGAAATAAAGCAAGTTGTACAGTCCGTTCTTATTTCAACTAATTTCTCTACATAATTACAGTATATATATTATATTATTTGACGTACATAATTATTACACATAGACACGCCACTTATATACTTCTGTTTTGTTTCAGAGTGTAGTAATGCTAATGTTCCGAGAGGAAAAATCACCAGAGGATGAGATCAAAGCGTGGCAGTTTTGGCACGGAAGACAACACTCCGTCAAACAAAGAATATTAGATGCCGGTAAGTTAATTATACAGTACGTTACCAAACAAACATTATTTTGTATTGCGCGTAATACGCATGTAATTATACGTTTTATATTACGACGATAATTTTGCAAACAATGTCTACAAAGTTTTTGCTAGAAAAGCAATCATCAGATGCTAGCGTATACAAAAGTTTCAAACATGATATTAGTGATTAAAAATATAGTCGTGCTCGAGGCGACAGAGAATAACTTGCATGGTTACGATGAGAGCTCGGGTAGCGACGAATGGCAGTGCATAACGCGGTGGCGCTCGCTCGGCACGCAGCTTCTAATTATCCTGCTGCGAGGCATAGTGCCGTGGAAATGCATCCGCACACCCCACCAGTCCCGCTGCCCACCATTATATCTCGTTAGGACATTTGCATAAATAACATGCACCACGACCACGGCCCACACTTACCGGTGAACCTGTCAATCGCGTTGGCTAAAAATAAACACCCCCGGAGGCAACAGCTACTTAGATCCAATGCACTGCAATGCGCATGCGCAGGCTATAATATCCAGCGAACGCTCCATGTGACACGCGTCACAATATTAACCAGATTAAAGCAATTAAATCTTATTACGTCATGTCCACAATTTAGAGTTATATAAATGGTTAAGTTAAGATATCGGACGCGGTGCGCCCCAGCTCTACGAACTATAAGGCTGACTCGTTAACAGGAAATCGTTAAAATTCGTGAGAAATCTTCCTCCTAACGACTTAGCCGAAGCACCTGCCGACATAATTTTATTAATGTTTATTAAGTTTTGCCTCCATGTGTATTACCCACTACATACATAGGCGACGTCAATTCGCGTAATTATATGGTATCATTTTACATTAAGTTTTTATACCTTTTTTGACAGTTTCAGTCAACAAGCGATGTCAGGTTTAACTTATATAGTTCACATTTATGATAAGGTGATGATAAACCGACGTGAAGTAACAGTGCTTGGATTGTTGCGTTTCGTTTGGTCAGTGAGAGCGCCGGAGGCCCACCTCCCCTCTCCTCTTCTCTCTTCTCTCTTCTCTCCCACTCCCTCCCCTAACCCTTCCCCCCAAAGGGTGGCAACGCACTTGCAACTCCTCTGGTGTTGTTAGTGTCCATGGACGGTGGTGATCACTTAACATCAGGTGACCGACCTGTTCGTTTGCCACTTATGACATAAAAAAAGGTCTACTGTTTTTCTTCTTTATCTAAACGCTTTGTTATAATATACACCCTACGGAATTCATTTTAACAAGATAAAAGCAGACGGTCATCTTCTGTACCATATTGTAATAAAATACAGACATTTAGATGCAAAAATTAACGCACGCTAATGCTTGACACACATACACTTACGCGTATCGAGTTGTTCAAACGAGGAAAGAAGATATAAACACCTACCTAATCGTACAATATAGTCAGCTGTGGTCATAATTACAGTGATGCTATCAGTACTGATTAACATATTAATTGCGTTATGAACTCCGGTGTGCAGCCGAGCAACGCACAAGACTCGACAAAGTTAGGAAATTATTGTTTTTGCACGAGATATACTCAGAAAAGCCATATATTTTTTAAATAATATTTACATCCAAATATAGTGTGGTGAGATATCAATACTTTTTAATAGTTCGGTCGTAAAAGTAAATGTGAAAATCATGTTTATTTTACGAATGTTAGGGAGTAACCGAATGCTTGCGTCATCGACAGAATGCTAACTTATTAATTGTAACTGCCGATAAAAACAACGTTGATATATGACATTTAAGACATTCAAACATAACTTAGTGAAGCCCGTAGCATTTGTAATAAGTGACGTCGCGTTCATAGGTACTGCCTATAAATTTAATCTCAAGGAAAATAAAAACATGGAAGCCATTAATTCGCACGGCCAGGCCAAGTTTAATGTCAAGGTTTTTTAGTTTATCTTGATGTTAGTTAAGTTTTATTTTTTCTTTGTAGTAGTTATTATATTCAATGAAACAACATCTAAACACAAATATATTTTGACATACACTTTAGAACATAAAAATATATATTTTGTTACAACAAATTATTGTAGGTGTTAGATAAGATTAGTTGAAATGAATATAAATTGTGTTTTTATTATAGCCAACATATTTTAAACTAGCTTTTACCTGCGACTTTATCTGTGTTATTTATTATTTTATCAATATATTCTATATGGAATAATAAATAAAAAGATGGACGCAAACTATACTACGCTTACAAAAATTCTTTGTAAACAATGTTATCCGTTTACTTCCCCTTTCCTGCGCATGCAAACCACACCGTTTGCCCTACTTCACACATCGATAAACGCGTATTGCGTGTAGAAATCGTATTTCTAATTTTATATACAATAGAGCTATAATGTAATTGTTATTATATAAAAACGAAAGGTCTAAAAAGTATAAGTGAAATAAATTGATCGACATCTATCTAACAATTGAGTGATGCGCGCACAACGATAGTTGTCTATAATTATATTTATGTATAAGATACCGAATATACAATTAATTATGAACTGTTTACACTAATTATCAATGATACTCACATCACTCAACGATAGAAGTAAAACATATTATAAAACTATATTTTCTAATTTTTTTTTCATATCATGAAGTCAAACGAACAGTTGGGTTACCTGATGTTAAGTGATCACCACCGTCTATAGACACTTGCAACACCAGAAAAGTCGCAAGTGCGTTGTCAGCCGGTGTTTGGGAGGGTTGTTGGGTATCCGTCGCTCTCACTGACCGAACGAAAGGCAACAATGCAAGTACTGTTACTTCACGTCGGATTTCTGTGAGAGGGTAGTACTACCCCGGGCGAGCCGACCCATTCATGCTGAAACCAGTAGTAGCGTCAGCGTCACTCTATCACCTACAAATAATTACACATATAGTTAAATATACTAAATTTTATTCTGTTCTAATTAAAAGTCTTATTGCGTCTTATAACATTTAACGTTAGTAAACAATATTGAAGCACATTATAATATATTAAACGTTTCCCTATTGCGAGTTCATAAATTACCTAAGTTGGACTGACACCAACAAAAATGAATCAAAACGTTAATTTTTATTGGTCTAAACCTAACTTAAATAATATAGTTGTAATTTTGGTTGTTGCTTCGGACATATTTAAAAATTGTATTCATAAAATTTTATGAAATCCAATATAAAAAAAATGACCTTAAGAAACAAAAAAAAAACTATTGCCTGACTGTAATTGCCGGTGGTTTTTTCGAGGTTACGTTTTTAATTATTTTTGTCCTTATATTCTTTAGGTTTTGATCATATGATTACTTATAAACACGGAATATTAGTTACTAACTTTTGCTCGTGGCTTCGCTCGCATTGACGTAGGTTTGACCTATGTTGGGTATATTGGGTAAGAAAATTAACATTCCGTGCAATATTAAACATTTCCTTTTTACGAACTCACGATTACTATTCATATGTTCGTGATGTTATTGCTTTGAATCGAGGAAAATTTTATGTGTGAAAATCGACTATCTATATTTAAAAAAAAATTAATACATCATCAATTCTCATATCGAATTGTTAAAGTTTAGTCATCTGACCACAGATTCTAAATATCTTAATACTTATTAATTTAATACTAGCTTTTACTCTTGGCATCGCTCATATTAATGTAAATTAGAGCTCTTTTTAGGGAACAGTACTTCTTTCTGGTTTAAAAGTACCCTATGTCCTTGTCTATACTCCTGACAATATATATACAAAATTTCATGATGATTGGTTGCGTAGTTAAGGCGTGAAAGTGTCACAAACAAACAATCTCACTTTCGCATTTATATAATTAAAAAAGACTAATAAGGATTACACCATTTAAATTCTGTAAATAACTATATTCACGTATCCCTTTATGTAAATATTAAATTACAAGACTCCTGTTGCGAATGAAGCATAATTTTGTAGTAGCCGTTCCAAAAAAACAATTCCTTGTCTTATTATAGGTATGTATATCATTACATAGTATAAAATGAAGTCTCTTCCGCTGTCTGTTCGCTTAGATCTTTTAAACTGTTCAACGGATTTTAATACAGTTTTCATATATAATAATAGATAATATAATATATATAATAAATAGATAAAATGATTCAAGAGGAAGGTTTACATGTATAATACATACATATTACATTACAGAAAAGTCGAAAAATTCGCATATATTTGTGCGCTTAAATAGCAAAAGCTGGCTAAACCTAACGAGATAGATCAAATTAATGTATTACGGAATTGAATATATGAAATAATATTATTAATCACTCCACGCTTCCCCATATTAGTATCTAGATTGTACCGGGCGATGCTGGGGCGGGTCGCTAGTATGCAATATAACGATGTAAAGGATGTAGCGTTCCTCAGAATACGAAACGAACTTGGAAACGGCGTCAAGGGCGACACCAGACACCTGTGCGCAGGCGTGTGAAAGCAGCGGGGTAAAGTAGGGAACGGGGGGTCGCAACGCACCTCGCCTTCGCACAATGCCTTCTCCGATTACTTACATGTCTTCTTATATCGCGTGTCGGTTGCTTGTTGCAAGCTTCTTTACTTCTAAGTTTATTTCTTTTGACAGTTTTCGTTCATATTATAACGCATCATTGGATCGACAGATTATCCTCTTTACAATAAATGTTATGATAACATGGAAGAAGAGTTCGTATAGGTTGAATTAACAGTGTAAATAAATTCATATTATATTAAATTATATCAATGAAATCATTCGTGAGAGTATTCCGGTTCTAAGTTTTTAAATGTCTTCAAAATATATGATCGTAGTGTTACAAGCTATAATAAAACATGGATATATTCTTTGTACTATTTAATATTAATGATCTACTTATTATTGGACATGTAGGCGGTTAATTTACTAGGTTTTGATTAGGCTAGAGTACTAGAAATCGACCTTATCATGAATTGACCGCGACCTTATGATTTCTGTATAATACCTTAATGACTAGAGCACAATAACTGCGATCTGCTAGTATAAAATATAGATAATAGTTTTCCAATGTGTTAAGAGTTATATAAACACGGCAATTTTTTTTATGTGTTGTAATTGCCAGAATATTAATAATTCCTATAACATGAAGTCTTTCAAGCGCAACGTGAAGAGACATTTACGCAGGCCGGCATGACAACGACGACCGCCGGTATCTCTCGGTGGTCGCCCTTGTTTTTGGTTTTTACTGTGCTTACCATCAGACACAGTGCAGTCACCCTCGTCCTGTTAGGAGACAGCCGGGTACACACCGGCCGTCTCCTCCGTCCGCCGGACCTGTGCACTAGGTAGATGGGCCCCCCGACCCATCTTCCCTAGGTTCGGCTACAATAACTGCGATCTGCTAGTATAAAAGTAAATAATTTACTTTTCAAATGTTTTCGAGATATATAAACACGGCTATTTTTTTTATGTGTTGTAATTGCCAGAATGCATGATTTTTTTTCTTACGGATAATTTAGACGAATACTATAAAGCCCAGATAAATTTTAATTACTATGTAAATAAAGATGTGGATAAAGATGTGTGTGTAGATATTATTTAATTCTCCTTGTATTTCATATAGGCGAGATAGAAGTGGGTAGATTTATTAGCAGAAAACTGTCAGACTCATAAATTTGACCGACTGTTAAGACAATAAGGCATCCCGAGGGCGGGCGGCTGTGGTTTCTCTGCTCATAAACACGTCGGCGACTGGCGATCGCGTAGCTAGCCGGGGCGGCCGCACAGATCGTTGGCAAGGAGATAGGTAGCCGCCCACGCGACACTGCACCGCCACGCGACAACGTGCAGATTACTCACTAACAAACCCCCACGTCTGTCTACTAATTTAACTCTCACCATCTAAATTATGGCTGTGCTTACATCAGCCAGAAATACTAACAGAATACTGAACTAACAAAAATAATGTGATTATATAATAATATATACTAGTGGGCACCCAGTGGTCGACATTCGACCATAGTTCATTGATTTTTTAAAGGGATAAAATATTTTAATAATTATGTTATAATATCATTGTTGAATGTAGAATGAAAAAGGGTAATTGGAACGTAAGAGTAAAATAATACATACAGTCGAGCATAGCAACCACCTTCACAACCTTTTTTGAAGTCCTTTATTGACAGATGTCAAAATGTCTTTTTTATTTACATGTGTGTATATGTTGTGTAAAATTGAAGCAGTAGTGTGAGTAATGCATATTTTAATTTATTTAATGTACTTCTAATGCATTTTATATAAAATAAATAGCTTTCTGCACTTCTCATCCATATAAACTTTAACTATGCAAAGTTTCACGTTCATCCGTTCACGTTTCTCTCAAAAAGGGATACAAACTTTGGGCTTCACATATTAATATATATGATAATGACAGACGGAAGATATGTTTAGTTATGAAAAACATTTTTAATACTTTCTATAGTCATTCGTTGCATATTTGTACGATATTTTTCATACGTAAGTATTGAATCCTGGCTTTAAAAAGGTTTGGTACTTTCGAATTAAATGAACGTCGAACGTTTTTTTTTTCTCGAACTACCTACGCTATTTGCCTTGCAAGGCCTTAACAGCTTCACCGGACTACTAAGGCGAGCGCTTAAGGCACTCAGCCGATTTTATTTTGACAACTCGTTCAAGGGTGCGCGGCACACCTCGTCTTGGGCTGTTGCCTGATTCATGCAATTCGCGACCTATCCGAGCTAACTTAAGCTTAGCTACATATTCATACTTATATGAGTTATTGAAACATATATGTGTACCAAGCATACGCACCTCAACAACTCTTATATGTATTTTGTGTTGGATAATTTTTCAAAACTGTTTCAGTTCAATAAGGGAAAAACAAAAATAAAAACCTTTCCACTTTCATGTTTACATATGTGCGTGCACGTATGTGGAGATGATACGTGTTATTTTGCACACTGAATTGACTATATCTTACTTTATCTCAAATTTCAATCTGCACTTACAGGGTTTACTTGTTTACATAGTAGTTATACTTACGAAACGATTATTTATAAAGAAAGCAACCAATATTTCAAACAGCATATATACAGCACGATTATGCTACTTTACAAAAAGTTAATAAACATAATTAGTGACGAATATCAAATTAATTTTAACTATTAATTTAACAAGCTTGATAGATTAAGTTGAGATTGTTTTTTCTTAGTAATATCATTATGTTTTCATCAGTGTATAGTGTTGTTGACCTTCGCAATGGCAATCAACGGCAACAGGCAGTTTTATATGAAATATTTTTTGGATAAATTACAGATCGATTAGTTTAATGTTATGCTAGGGCCATTCTGCATGTGATCTTCAATTAAACCGTAGTCTGATGAAGCTGTTAAGACCTTGCTTGGCCAATAGTATAGTCAGATCGAAAATTCAATTAAATCTGGCAATATATTTAGCAAGTGTGAAATACAACAATTGTTGCTAAGTTATATAAAATACATTAAGTTGTTGGAACTTCCCCGCGCGCCATCTTGTGTGCAATAATTGTACTAATTCAGAATTGGTCATGAGCGTGCGCGCAACTCATAGAACTTTGCAATTATAGTAGTCTGAGCAAATGTTGCTCGGGTTAAAATATTGGCACACGAGGCGTTCTTCAGTAGTAGTAACCTATTATTATGGCTGATCTCAGAAATGAGGTCTTTATGAGATTGGCGATATTCTGCAGTGATATCTCAGTTGGATTGCACGCCTCGCCACAAACAAACACAAACTAACAAAGAAGTGAATTTGTACTCAAAAACAAATAGATTTGGTAGTCAAAATAACAGTATTATTAAGCCCTATTTCGTGTGTTATATGATTATATTGATACATCTGTAGTTTTCTCTGTAAAGTTATTATTTTTTCGAAATGTTAGTGATAGGTTTTTATTCTTTATATAGAGATTACAAACGAATAGTAATTAATATGGGACTCATTATACCCTTTGTAGCCTCTCGTCGTCTTTATATAATATATAATTATTTGAAGTAAATATTGGTATATTTAAAAATATGAAACGAATGATATTCTATCATAACAAATGAAAAAAACGAGATAAATTTGAAAATACTTATTTATAATATAACTAGCGGGCACGGCGGACGTTGTCCTACCCTGAAAATAAAAAAAATATAGACAAATTATAACCTAAATCTTCCTTGTGATCACTCTATACACTGGTGAAAACCATATGAAAATTCGTTCAGTAGTTTTTGAGTTTATCGCGAACAGACGGACGCGGCAGAGGACTTTATTTATTGTACTAATTCAGAATTGGTCATGAGCGTGCGCGCAACTCATAGAACTTTGCAATTATAGTAGTCTGAGCAAATGTTGCTCGGGTTAAAATATTGGCACACGAGGCGTTCTTCAGTAGTAGTAACCTATTATTATGGCTGATCTCAGAAATGAGGTCTTTATGAGATTGGCGATATTCTGCAGTGATATCTCAGTTGGATTGCACGCCTCGCCACAAACAAACACAAACTAACAAAGAAGTGAATTTGTACTCAAAAACAAATAGATTTGGTAGTCAAAATAACAGTATTATTAAGCCCTATTTCGTGTGTTATATGATTATATTGATACATCTGTAGTTTTCTCTGTAAAGTTATTATTTTTTTGAAATTTTAGTGATAGGTTTTTAATCTTTATTTAGATATTACAAACTAACAGTAATTAATATGGGACTTATTTTCCCTTTATAGCCTCTCATCCTCTTTCGTCATGCTGTCATATTTTCTGCGACCTCCCTATCAATATTGCGTCTCCAATGATAAATCATCCCCCCCTGTATATACCAATATTTACTTAAAATAATTATATATTTACAAATATGAAACGAATGATATTCTATCATAACAAATAAAAAAAACGAGACAAATTTGAGAGTACTTATTTATAATATAACTAGCGGGCACGGCGGACATTGTTCTGCCCTGACAATTAAAAAAATATAGACAAATTATATACCTAAACCTTCCTTGTGTGATCACTCTATACACTGGTGAAAATCATATAAAAATTCGTTCAGTAGTTTTTGAGTTTATCGGACTCAGACGGACGCGGCAGAGGACTTTATTTTATACTATGTAATGATGTATAGATTATAGATAGATAGACAAAATTATAAGTAATCATACTGAAGGGGTTGTTTTGTCATATAAGTAAGTTTAATACACTACGCTGAGAAAAGAATCACACGGCGAAATGAATTATTAATACGTGAAGATGATCGAAACTGGTAATGAAGAGTAGTGAAGACATTATCGTTTGAAACCAAATATATTCTTACGTTAATATTAGGTCTTTACCTATGAAATTGCCGTTATGTATGAAAAAATTTAAACGAATTTTTTTCATGTATTTTTTATTTGTATTAATCGAAGTTATCACCCATGTAATCAATGCATCTTTGATTATTATCCGTTGTTATTATTAAAAAAAATTAATTCTAATCTCTAATCGATGTTAAAAAATATAAATAAAAACAATCTAAAAAGTAATATTAATAAAGAGAATTATCACCGTATCCTTAAACCGATTTCCGGAAAGAATATTAGACTAAATGAATACTTTAAGTCATTATATTATTATTTGTATAACGTCTTTGTTAATTTTAAAGCGGAAATGTTTTAAATTAATATAAACTGTTTAAAATAAATGACTATAACACCAACATAAGTGCATCCGTACTGAGAGCAATTTTGACAGAAATCTATATCTATTTATCATCATCTTCTTACCCTTATCCCACCTAAGTAGGGTCGGCACAACATGTTTTCCTTTTCCACGCTCGCCTATCAGATGTCATCTCAGTCATCACACCTTTTACACACATATCATTTTTCACACAATCCATCCATCCTTTTTTCGGTCTTCCTCTACTCTTATATCCATCGACCGTCATACTCAAAGCTTTTCTAGTTACATGGTCTTCATCTCTCCTCATAACATGCTCATACCATGCTAACCTATTACTCCTTAACTTGTCTGTTACTGATGCTATTTTCAAACTTCCTCTGATATATTCATTCCTAATCTTATCCATTCTAGTTACACCACACATCCACCTTAACATTCGCAAACGATTGGATTGATTTTCACGGGACATTCACTGGCAGATAGCTGACCATATAAGAAGTACGGTAGGTTATTTTAGATTAGCTGTTACCCGCGACGTCGCATGAAATTTAGCAAAAATATGTTGTTCACTGTAAAGACGTGCGTTATACTGGACTCCGACAATAAATATAATAGAAATTCATAAATCTGTATCTATGTATGTATTCTGAATTATAATGTCTTCTTGGACATTTTGGCGGTAAATTTATTGTATTTACCACGCTTTCGTCTATATAACTCAGTAGCTATAGTAACATATAAGAATATTGTATCGAGTACAATTAGCACTATTTAAATTGTCTAATATTAAAAACTGCTTAGACATATATAAAGTTTCATATCTTGATTTATATTTATGCAAGATTTGAAGACGTCAGCTCATTCATAGTTTACAATTCAACATTATAATTATTAATAGTAATTTTGAAGATAGAAGGGGTCTTTCTAATAAGATATTAGATCATAAACATATTACTTATTAACAATATTATCTATCTTTCTCATCGTTTCATTAGTTCCTTATACAGTGTAAGTGAGCACTGAGGTACTTATATCGAGGGTTAAGGTTCTAAATATGTTACTGATGGTAACCTCATTTGATACACTGTTAGTATTTATATATCTATTGTATATATTACATGTTGCTGTAAGTAGCGTGCGTGTCGTACATACAATTGTGTTTAAAGAGCATTTCTATAATTGTACATAGTCTCACAATTTTATAATTTTTTAATACGATTTAAAAGAACCCGATCGGAACTGCGGGTACACGTAGTATATAATATTATTACGAACATCATGAATCATTTTTAATAGTATATGTAAATATTAATCGCCTGATACACATCAATAGTGAAAAACCATATATGGACCGACATTATAAAGCCACATTGGTTAGTTCTGTTATTCACGCAAATAAACTCCCGTCAATAATGACGTATGTTGCAGTTTATATCTTAATCGAAATCTTGAATTCCATTACCAGTATTAAGTATGTAATACTTTTATTGAATTGCAGACACTAAGAACAGCATCGGACTCGCCGGCTGTATCGAGGAAGTGGCACACAACGCTATCGCAGTTTACTGGAATCCACTGGAAAGCGCCGCTAAGGTATTACTATTTATATTATATTATCTGTACCCGCGTAAACTATACTAATACTAGTCTATACTATCTAACTATAATATTATAAAGAGGTAACGTTTGTGAGTTTGTGACGTTGTAGGGAGTAATCTCAGGAACTACCGGTCCGATATGAAAAATTATTCATTGTTTTATAGCTCATATATCGAGGAAGGTTATAGGCTACATATAAAAAACCAAGGAAATATGGTCTATCATTGATTATAAAGGCCCCAGAGTCTTTCTTAAATAAGTACAAATTTCGTCTCTTTGCTCTTTTATTATAAGTATAGACTAGATTATTTTTAAATAAAGTAAAATACACACATCAGAAAAATATTATTATATATAAAAATATAATTACCAGAAGAAGTTAAATTACATAAAATTATACGAAACGTCGACATATTTACAGAGCTATTGAAACAAAGCATCATGTACTTTACGGTAAAAAACTTTACATGCAGATCACGGTTTTATTAAACTTATTAAAGTGTAATTAAATATAGTCTCACAGCCTTATTAGGTTGAGCGATTTTTATAAATGAACAGAAAAAATGCAAAATGTTCGCCAACATTGCTATCGGGAACGTCGTAGAGCGGTACACGACGTGACCGCCCGCCTCCCTACTTCGAACACTTATTATTTTATTGAATAATTAAAGACATACAATGTTTTAATTGCTTACATAAATTTATACAATATCTACCTTGCTAAGGCAAAAACGTATACTTCATTGATAATGTACACAGCCTTTTAAATATTCATCAACAATTAAAAGTCCGCTAGGAATAGCCTCAATTCTATGACAGTATGCTAATTCCACTCAAGGCAATCGTCAACTCTCAACGATTGCTACAACGAATCTCAATTTTGTTACTAATCATAAAATTGAAATTTATAATGTAACCTTGAGTTTTTAAGTAACATAATTAGAACAGAGCTAAATTATGTGCGAGTTTTTTTTAAATGTTTTTGTTTAGCTCTTGTGTTTCAACGTGGTTGTTTAATAATTGTCTATTGGCCAGTAAAACAGGACCGGATGCGAGTTATTTTCCAGCATAACCAATGCGTACGGTTAGCGATCACTAGTAGTGTCGGCGGCAAAACCATAGTCATTTGCATAGATCGCTGTAATAACCGGGCATCCTTCCACACGGAGGATCGCCCTTAACCGTGGCTTTATTAGAACCACCCTGTATAATTATAGCTAATCCTATCAACGAGCTTCATTTTGAAGCACAAGCACAGTTATGTCTTATTCTAGACATCCGAACTGAACTCGCGTGGCTCCTAAATGTACGATTAAATACTCATAAAATAAAATGTTATAAATAATATCTAAATTAGCTTGTTTAATTGAAATAAATTTTTATTTTCATTATTTCAGATCAACATTGCTGTGCAGTGTTTAAGCACCGACTTCAGCAGTCAAAAGGGAGTCAAAGTTAGTAATGGTTTTAAATTAACAATTAAATGACTTCGTGATAGATATGGTTCATTTAGAATGTAATACCTTTTTGAAAATAAACTACTCCGGTCGTATAATGTTTCTACAAGCCAAACATACTACGTATTTTTTTTATTACGTTTGAATTTTTTTAAATTCATATCTCATCTATATCTATTTATATATATAATAAAAATAAGGTGTCTGTATGTAATATCAAAATAAACTTTTATTACTGATTGCGTACGAAAGCATACACGCTACTGATAACAAAAATGCAATTTTTAAAATTTTTGTTCGGCCTGTCTGTCTGTTTGTTCTGGGTAATCTCTCAAACGGCTGGACTGATTTCGATGGGAATTTCACTGACTGATAGCTGAAATCCCAGCGGGTTACTTAGGCTACTCTAAATTAGACTAGCTATTAACTGTGGCTTCGTCCGCAATGCTATCTCCAAAACGATTCGACCGATTTTCACGGAATTTTCATTGACAGATAGCTGACCTTATAAAATTCAAGTAATTTTAGTTTATACTAGCTTTTAACTATGGCATTGCCTGCAGTGCTATCTTCAAAACGGTACGACCGATTATTACGGAACTTTCACCGGCATATAGCGGACTTTATAAAACGTATTTTAGTCTATTTAAATTTAGACTAGCTATTAACCGTAGCTTCGCCCGCAATACTATAACCAAAACGATTGGATTGATTTTCACGGGACATTCACTGGCAGATAGCTGACCATATAAGAAGTACGGTAGGTTATTTTAGATTAGCTGTTACCCGCGACGTCGCATGAAATTTAGCAAAAATATGTTGTTCACTGTAAAGACGTGCGTTATACTGGACTCCGACAATAAATATAATAGAAATTCATAAATCTGTATCTATGTATGTATTCTGAATTATAATGTCTTCTTGGACATTTTGGCGGTAAATTTATTTTATTTACCACGCTTTCGTCTATATAACTCAGTAGCTATAGTAACATATAAGAATATTGTATCGAGTACAATGAGCACTATTTAAATTGTCTAATATTAAAAACTGCTTAGACATATATAAAGTTTCATATCTTGATTTATATTTATGCAAGATTTGAAGACGTCAGCTCATTCATAGTTTACAATTCAACATTATAATTATTAATAGTAATTTTGAAGATAGAAGGGGTCTTTCTAATAAGATATTAGACCATAAACGTATTACTTATTGACAATATTATATCATGATCTTTCTCATCGTTTCATTAGTTCCTTATATAGTGTAAGTGAGCACTGAGGTAGTTATATCGAGGGTTGAGATTCTAAATATGTTGCTGATGGTAAACCTCATTTGATACTGTTAGTATTTATATATCTATAGTATACATTACATGTTGCTATAAGTAGTGTGCGTGTCGTACATATAATTGTGTTTAAAAAGCATTTCTATAATTGTACATAGTCTCACAATTTTATAATTCTTTAATACGATTTAAAAGAACCCGATCGGAACTGCGGGTACACGTAGTATATAATATTATTACGAACATCATGAATCATTTTTAATAGTATATGTAAATATTAATCGCCTGATACACATCAATAGTGAAAAACCATATATGGACCGACATTATAAAGCCACATTGGTTAGTTCTGTTATTCACGCAAATAAACTCCCGTCAATAATGACGTATGTTGCAGTTTATATCTTAATCGAAATCTTGAATTCCATTACCAGTATTAAGTATGTACTACTTTTCTTGTATTGCAGACACTAAGAACAGCATCGGACTCGCCGGCTGTATCGAGGAAGTGGCACACAACGCTATCGCAGTTTACTGGAATCCACTGGAAAGCGCCGCTAAGGTATTACTATTTATATTATATTATCTGTACCCGCGTAAACTATACTAATACTAGTCTATACTATCTAACTATAATATTATAAAGAGGTAACGTTTGTGAGTTTGTGACGTTGTAGGGAGTAATCTCAGGAACTACCGGTCCGATATGAAAAATTATTCATTGTTTTATAGCTCATATATCGAGGAAGGTTATAGGCTACATATAAAAAACCAAGGAAATATGGTCTATCATTGATTATAAAGGCCCCAGAGTCTTTCTTAAATAAGTACAAATTTCGTCTCTTTGCTCTTTTATTATAAGTATAGACTAGATTATTTTTAAATAAAGTAAAATACACACATCAGAATAATTTCTCAAACAAAACATTTTATTTTTAATTTCACTCAAAACATTACGTTGCGGTTTCGTAATTATTTTTGGGCCTAATACAAAACTATAGTGTATTTGTATTCATATTAATTTTTAGCCTAACCCCGGTAACTTACGATGAAGTTTCGGCCGCCATCAATCGTCTTAAGCTTAGGAAGTCCCGATGGGATCAGGAACGAAGTGTTGAGACTTCTTCCTGACCGCATAATAGCTCTATTGGTCTGCATCTTCAATGTGGCCATGTCCCAGGGTTACTTTCCAGCCGCCTGGAAGAAGGCCGTAGTGATAGGCATACACAAGCCCGGCAAAAAGCTTCGCTTCCCGATAGCTGTCGCCCGATTAGTCTGCTAGATACATTAGGTAAATTATACGCGCGGCTCCTTCACAAAGCATCATGTACTTTACGGTAAAAAACTTTACATGCAGATCACGGTTTTATTAAACTTATTAAAGTGTAATTAAATATAGTCTCACAGCCTTATTAGGTTGAGCGATTTTTATAAATGAACAGAAAAAATGCAAAATGTTCGCCAACATTGCTATCGGGAACGTCGTAGAGCGGTACACGACGTGACCGCCCGCCTCCCTACTTCGAACACTTATTATTTTATTGAATAATTAAAGACATACAATGTTTTAATTGCTTACATAAATTTATACAATATCTACCTTGCTAAGGCAAAAACGTATACTCCATTGATAATGTACACAGCCTTTTAAATATTCATCAACAATTAAAAGTCCGCTAGGAATAGCCTCAATTCTATGACAGTATGCTAATTCCACTCAAGGCAATCGTCAACTCTCAACGATTGCTACAACGAATCTCAATTTTGTTACTAATCATAAAATTGAAATTTATAATGTAACCTTGAGTTTTTAAGTAACATAATTAGAACAGAGCTAAATTATGTGCGAGTTTTTTTTAAATGTTTTTGTTTAGCTCGTGTGTTTCAACGTGGTTGTTTAATAATTGTCTATTGGCCAGTAAAACAGGACCGGATGCGAGTTATTTTCCAGCATAACCAATGCGTACGGTTAGCGATCACTAGTAGTGTCGGCGGCAAAACCATAGTCATTTGCATAGATCGCTGTAATAACCGGGCATCCTTCCACACGGAGGATCGCCCTTAACCGTGGCTTTATTAGAACCACCCTGTATAATTATAGCTAATCCTATCAACGAGATTCATTTTGAAGCACAAGCACAGTTATGTCTTATTCTAGACATCCGAACTGAACTCGCGTGGCTCCTAAATGTACGACTAAATACTCATAAAATAAAATGTTATAAATAATATCTAAATTAGCTTGTTTAATTGAAATAAATTTTTATTTTCATTATTTCAGATCAACATTGCTGTGCAGTGTTTAAGCACCGACTTCAGCAGTCAAAAGGGAGTCAAAGTTAGTAATGGTTTTAAATTAACAATTAAATGACTTCGTGATAGATATGGTTCATTTAGAATGTAATACCTTTTTGAAAATAAACTACTCCGGTCGTATAATGTTTCTACAAGCCAAACATACTACGTATTTTTTTTATTACGTTTGAATTTTTTTAAATGTATGTTAGTGATAAATAGAAAATTAACCATTGAAATAAAAAAACAATTCTCAAGCTGATCTAAAGTAAATAATTTGTTTGAGAATAAAATTCTGCCAAATCATACACGACAAAGACTTTTCTGTACGTGTTAATTGAGTTGGAAATTATAATTTGCCAACGTGGTATTTGTTCGACATGAGGACATCATTCTGTTTAGTATCTGTTGCAAAATGTAAATTAGTTTGCAAAGAGTATTAATGCAAGGTAAATTGATGTTACGATACGACGACGTAAATGCATGAGGTCGGTAACCGCGTTGTCGCCGGAGACGCTTCGATAACCACGGGACGATCCACGGGCATGGGCGCCACAGATAGTACAAGTGAAATAATATTAGCGATAAAGGTAATTTTAGTTTGAATCTGAATGACATTAAAAAGTTTTTATCGAATAACTTTATATCGGTTAGATTTCTATAGTTTGTTTGGCTTTAAATTCAATTAGTTAAGACAGGTGAGAATTGTTTCGACTAAACGGTGTATGTGTATTTAGATTTACTATGTTCATACAAATATCTACATATCTAATATTATAGTATTAAGTTTTTTTTAATTGTTCAATGTAAGCATACTTTTTGTTATATATTTACATTTCGTCATGGTATCCAATTATAAATACGACTGTTCTCGCTGTAAGGCTTTCGTTTGCAGCGCACTCTGCGCTCGCTGATATCAAACCAGTCCGCTATCAGCCTCTCAATTACCTACCCAATGTGCAATGACGCCGCTCCACGCCACGCTCCCGCAATACCGACCTCGAACGAACGCAATTAAGACGTTTTAACGCGATTCGATTCAGACACATGTGTATTTTTTTCCTTATTCGTAGATTTATCGCAATTATCCCTTACAAATGTTCATTAAAACGGTTTTTGTTATAATTCGAAAATATAAATTCCCAATGTGGAAAAACTTGAAAATTGACTCAAAACGGTGAAAAATTTTGGGGACAGGTAGAATGCGTAATAATACCTAATATTTACTTAGTCCGGTGAAACTGTAAAGTTTGGAAAAACAACCAAATGTTCATTGAATAAAGACCGAACGCTTAGGAATTTATAATTATAATAAATGTTTATTGAACAGACTCGATATCTCAATGTGTTCTTTTCCACATCATCTCACATTTTATCAATTATATTTAAAAAAAGATATACATTTCCAACAGTTGTGTACTAAATACACGGATTTAATCATACGTCACCAATGCTTTGCTATACTATGTCCGTCCAATGAAGGAATTTAAGAAGTATATAATTTGACGTATTGTTTGAATTCGTGAACATAAAATTTAAGAAGAGATACCACTAAGTACATCAATACTTTGGGAGTTTATTGGAATATATTCCGATACGCATTATAACGCGTGTACAAACAGACATATCATTCGGCCAACGCGATATTATTACAGAAATAGCGTGAGAGCTTAGAAGGCTATTTAATTGTCCAATTAGTCCTAACGCGCTTTCGGATTACTATTGATTTGACTAATTTAACAAAATTGATGTCTGTCTAACCGATGAAAGTAATGGTAATCAATTTAAAATTGGACACGAAGAAATACACATCTCACGACTCCGCGGCAATTAAAAACAATTTTTGTTTCAGGGTTTACCACTGCATATTCAAATAGACACATTCGAAGATCCCCGAGACACCCAAGTTTACCACAGGGGCTACTGTCAAATCAAAGTATTTTGTGATAAGGTAACATACAATATAAATGTCACATATGATATTATGTTCTTTGGTTGTAATTTTTTATTAAAATTTTGCTTCTATTAACAGGGTGCAGAGAGAAAGACGAGAGACGAAGAAAGAAGAGCTGCGAAAAGAAAAATGTCAGCAACCAACAGAAAAAAACTGGATGAAATTTACCATCCAGTGACAGAGAGAAGTGAATTCTACTCGATGGCTGATTTAACGAAACCTCCGGTGCTGTTCAGTCCAGCTGAAGATATAGACAAATTAGCCGGAATGGACATCCAAGGCTTTTATGGGCACGATGATTCAGCGTTAGCGGAGGCTCATTTAAAGGGCGCTTCACCTTTCCTCTTACACCCGGCGAAACCACAAGCACCGGCACTTAAATTTCACAACCACTTCCCTCCAGATGCGCCTGGGTATGTCTTCATAATACTTTTTTAATATTATGTTATTAAAATGTAATTTGAATATAATATTGCTCCGATATTTAAATTATTTGTTACATTTTCAGATATAAATAGTATAATATAAATGTAATCAATTCTGCAGGTATCGAGAAGTGGGTGCATTATCACCTTACAGCGATCGTAAAGACTCTCTAGAGTTAGAAGGTGTCCTCGGCAAGCGCGCTCGTACCGCTACCCCGCCGCTGAGCGAACGGGTCATGCTTTACGTGCGTCAAGACACGGAAGATGTCTACACCGCACTACACGTCGTGCCACCCACTACGCAAGGCCTTCTCCATGCCGTGAGTTATTTATTTATATGCATCCCCCCTCAACACGGTACTTCAACAGATTGTCGAAGTAGCGCGTTGAGGGTTATCCTGTCTTAGCGATAGCACGGAAAATAACCCTGGTGATATCGGCTAACCGCACAAAACGAGGAAGCGAGATGAATTCCGTTGCTTTCTCGGTTTCTGAGTGTAAATGAAATCGTTTTGATTTTGATATTTGTTTGTAAAGTAGAAAGGAATCGAGACGCTTCGTCCGCGAGGCGAGGCGGGCGCCGGCCCCGCGGTCCCCGCAGTCGGGCGCGAGG
>MU158914.1:376255-399851 GCA_015888305.1 Antheraea pernyi | reverse complement strand
CGGTCCCCGCAGTCGGGCGCGAGGCCGCCGCACGCGTCGCTCGCCGCTGTAACCGATTTGGCGCTTTATAACCCTGTCTAATACAATACACACGTTCATCATAACTGCATGTTGTAATTAACACCCGCGCGGCCGGCCGCTGCACCGGACATTGAGCTTAGACTTCGCGATCGACTAAATTCTTAAAGTAAATCCGCTAAACTGGTTACTCAAAATTTACGACCCAGAAGGCGAATCGTCTCGGTTAAAAAAAGGCGAGGGTTCATTGTAATTTCTTGTTTCTGCTTATTTTCAGATTGAGAATAAGTACAAAATTTCAAGTTCGGCAATTAATAATCTTTATCGAAAGAACAAGAAAGGGTAAGTTTTTATTGGCCTCGGGAAGTTATTTTACGTTAGTATTCCATACACCGGCCGCCTCGCGTTAATGGAGCATCGCTTGTCCAGAGGGCGCGCCACTAACTTCGCTTAAATTAAGTACCCACATAGAACTCAAAACCCCATGGTGACCCTGACAAATTAATAAAGCTTATATCAGGTATCCGTAATTTAATCACAATCCGACGCGGCACTATAATAAGATCCTGACAAACTCCTACTTAATTTGCATTAGTGCTAAGCTCTCTCACTACATTAATAATGTTTGTGCACTTAACAATTTTAATATTAATCTTTGTGTAAAACTTTTATTATTGTGTTTATGATTATTACCAATAATTTATATTCCAATTTAGTTCAGTGCTGTTTATGTCGAGAGTTGGTGTAACTATAGATTAATTTCAGGATTACGGCCAAAATTGACGATGATATGCTGGCATATTATTGCAACGAAGATCTATTCCTTCTGGAAGTTCACCCTGCAGGCGCCACCGAAGACGAGCGGCTTTATGATATCACCTTTGTTGAACTGCCTCTGGAGCATTAACAGCAGATACCACTCGTCTGAACATCTCCAGTCCAGTGCTCGTTACGTCTCGGTACATTCAAATACATACGGTGGACAATAAAAAATTATCTGCGGAGAATTATAAATTACTCGGACAATGTTTAACAAACATTCCCCTTTTCCATTTAGGTGAGAACCGTTAATGGAATAAGTCTGTCTCAGGAAGTGTCGATCTCAGATTGAAATTTACTTTTAAGCCATTTATCATCGTAACCTTATTTTGAGGAAACTTAATGTCACAAATCTTATTTTGTTCGTTACGTAATAGAAATGGGACCGTTTTTGTGTAAATATATATTATTATTATTATAAGTGCCTTATGAAATTACGACGAAGTTCATCTCTAGTGACGTGATGGCAAAAATTATTGTTTTGACAAAACAGATGATTCGTTTATTGAATAAAATTTGTATCTTAATTGCAAATGAGTAAATGATCTGTTGCTAAATAAAAACGCGTGTGCCATTCACTCGGTTATTAATTATATTATATTATATTAGGTATGTAGATAATATTTTAACAGGTACCTTTTAATCTTGCCATGGTGTTAAAATAAGAAATTATTGTCGCAAATCATAGAAGCGTGAAGTGCCTTTCTCATAATAATTATGTAATTATATATTTAATATAAGTGAGTTAAGTCAAATTAAATGCCATCCACTTTGTTAAGTTTTGTAAGCTTAAGTTCGCTTTTATAAGCTCGCTCAATACATTCATTTAGTACCTAAATAATTTGATTCTAGTTTTAAGAATAACTGTAAAGTTCATTGCTTCACGATCGAACAGTAACCGTGTTATTACAAAAAAGTTAATACGTATTGAATACTTGCTTTAAAAAAAGTTTGGGTACTTTCGTATTAAATGCACCGCGCACGCCGAACATTTTTTTAATTTTATTTTTTCTCGAACTGACTACGCTATTTGCCTTAAAAGGCCTTAACAGCTTCACCGGACTACTAAGGCGAGCGCTTAAGGCACTCATCCGATTTTATTTTGACAACTAGCTCAAGGGTGCACAGCACACCTCGGCTTGGGCTGTTGCCTGATTCATGCATGTTCGACATCTTGCTCTTTTATCTCGGTTTGGTTAGGTTAGGTTAGACGTGCGAAAAAAGATAACGCGAGCTTACCGCGGCAGCCCAAACTTTTTTAAAAGCAAGTATTCAATACGTATTTAACTTTTTTGTAATAACACGGTAAATGTTTTAGTATAGATTTGTTTAAACTTCAACATGGTGGTAAATTTATATAAAATTATCCTTTTCTATATTTTGAAACGCATTAATATTGTCATAGCAATGAACGTGAATATAAAATCCGGACAAACTTGCATAATATAATGTTTTATTTCATAGTCATTTTATAGTCACAAATATTATCGTTTCGAATAACATCACATTATCACCGTTGGGAGTGGTTTATGTATAGTTTTAAGATTTTTATTGATAGTAGATTTGTTATTTTAAAGTGAATTTCGTTACGTAGCTTATCGGGCCATGACAATTTAGTTTATGAAAAGTATTTTGTGTCCAAGACTTATTTATATATTAAGATTTCGTTCATGAGGAATGAATACGAAAATTCGTCATTGCGATTCTCATTTATTGTTATTAATTGTCCTTATTAAATAAACTGAAATACTTATGCAATCTCCGTTTTCTAACCAATGATACTATAAGTAAAAAGATGTAGATACGTTACTTACATGATATTTTGACAAAACAAATGGCACGATAACGCACACATACGTAAGTAATATTGTAACGCCGCACTATCTTAGATAAAATGTGAAAGTAAGATGGCATATTCTCGATATCGGTGGTGAAAAAGAAATATATGTTGCTTAGAAACGGGCGGATTGACGGGGCTTTTTTTATAGTAGCACGGAAAAGTGAGTGCACTGTGCCTGATGGTAACCACAGTACAATCCAAAAACAATGGCGACCACCGAGCGACACACTATCCATCGCCGGTCGGCGCTGTCATGCCGGCCTGCGAAAGGCTGGATATGCACAGGCTGATCCCGAAACGCGATCCGCAGAAGCGAATCACTATGACTGGATTTTTCGCTATATACATGGTGGTTGCGACCCAGTCAGGCTGTAAAACCCAACCACCCCGCTTTCGCCATTGCCTCGTTCGTTATTCAGCAGGGTGCACCACATGTAGGTGAGATTGGCTTGGATGTCTCAAGCCTTCGATGTTATTCGACACCCGTTACACCCCAATCACTTGGTCTGGATCACGTTTGCTAGTTAGCCAAGTTTTAACAAGACGCTGTCGAAGCGCTCATGGCATATCTACAGTTTTTTAGTTATAATATCATTGATGAAAATCGTTTATTTGGTCGATATTTATATCTTATCGTAATTTACGAAAACAATTTATATTTCTATAACTTTTCCATTAATTTGAAACATCAGCAGATACAATATAATTTTTGTACTAAGTTTTCTCCACCGATTTAATATATTCGAAAAATCATAGATGATATTTTTTTATTAGATATGATTAAACTATAATAATATTGGTCGCAGACAAATTCGCTTCAAATGTATGAAATGTGCCTAGTACGAACGGTTCGATTAACTGCCATATTATGACATAATTTAGAATACTTTATGAATGTAGATGTATAATTTTAATCATAGTTCGTTTTATATAGATCGTCATATGTGACTTACAGGTAGGCATCGAATTTTATATTAAGATGATGTTATGTACTTATTATGATGTAATTCTTTTATGTATTGTTCATATTTATTATATTCAGCGGTTTGTAAGAACCTTTTTGTATGTGCCTGTCTGTATATGTAGTAAGAAATGAAACTCCTTCGATTGGATAATTTTAATGTAATTATTTGAGTAACGGCTTCATCGCCGATTTTATTTCTTCCACTATTTAGATCATTTACACTTGTTAATTTATCTCCACTGCTGTAATGAAATTTAAAATTTCTCTTTACAAGATGTTTTTGAACGTGAAATGCTCAAAGTCTGCATGACGTCTGCACGTCCTTAGACGTGGTGCGGCGGACTCTAACGATATTGTTTTTATTATTAAACCTATCCAGGTATTTATGTACTTATTATACTATAAATTGTGCAGCTTTAATATTTACTTACAATGATGTTAGATCGTGATTCAGAATCTCGTCATAAGTCACAAATATCGGTAGAAATAAATAGTACGTATATCGGGTAAGTGATGTGAGAAGCGCGTCGCTAATTGCTTCACTGCTCTGTATGGTTGTGCAATGTCTAATCAGAGTTTTATTATGTGTATTATTCGAGAGTTGATTTGACTTTAATTTTATCATTAGTAATGGTGGGAGAGTGGTGAAGGATACAAAGCGACGCGCGCTTACCGACTTACCGAGATCTACTCATACTACGCGTAGTTAAAGACAAACCGAAAAAATGTTAGCACATTTTCGGATTTTACATTTTACTCTACTTGTGGATCAATCGAATAGATGTTACGTTATTCTTTTATATGAATATTTGTAAGTTGTCATAAAATATTATTAATATAATTATTTTTATCAAAGTTTATAATCTAAATAAAAATGTTTTCTCTTCAAAACATCACCTGTGTTTAATTTTCTGGCGAACAATATATCTGTTATAATTAAATCAACACGACTAGCAGACTTATGTATGTTAAGAAACAGCGAATTCAATGCATTTTACTACCAATTGTAAATCGGGTTTAAACTGCAACTTTTTTTTGTCAAAAGGAGGCAAACGAACCGGTGGGTCACCTGATGTTAAGCGATCACCACCGTCCATAGACACTAGAAACACCAGGGAAGTCACAAGTGCTTTGCCAGCCTGTGTATGGGGGAGGGGAAGGGGAAGGGTAAGGGGAAAAGGAGGTGGGCCTCCGACGATCTCACTGACCGGACGAAACGCTACAATGCAAGCACCGTTACTTCACGTCGGTGTTCTGTGAGAGGGTGATACTATCCCGGGCGAGCCGACCCATACATGCTGAAATTAGTAATAGCTACAGCGTGGCTCTACCACCATAACAAGTCACCTACCACCATTAATGTTAACCAAATTATAGTTATACAAAAGCTGAATGATGCGTGAAAAAATCTCTATCTTTGGGCTTCAACTCTCAGTGGCTGTTGAAATCTATCACAAATTTGCTTGCAAAATTTCTAGTTATTCGAATGGTGATTACGATTCTAGTGTCGTCAACATTACGTTGTTTGTCTGGACGTTTGACTGGGTTATTTTTTCCGAAACAGTGGTAGTATTTGACGTTCATAAGTGCCTTCTCAGGGCCTAAATTGAATAAAGAGTATTTTGTTTCGATTTGATTTGTCCTTTACGAAGTGCTAATGTATTTCTGTCGTTTCATAACATTAGTTTATTAGATATTTAATTACTTGTAGTTAGCAGCTTTGACCTTAAAACATATATATATCATGTCGGCTCGCCCGGGGTAGTACCACTCTCTCATAGAAAACCGACGTGAATTATTTGTTTGTTTTGTTTGTTGCGTTTCGGTCGGTCAGTGAGAGCGCCGGAGGCCCACCTCCCCGTCCCTTACTCTAAACCGTCCCCCCTAACCCTTTCTCCCCCTCCCACATAGGCTGGCAACGCACTTGCGACTCTTCTAGTGTTGCAAGTGTCTATGGACGGTGGTGATCGCTTAACATCAGGTGACCCACCTGTTCGCTTGCCTCCTATGATATATAAAAAATATATATATAATAGGTCTTTACCTATGAAATTTCTGTTCTGCAGTACTGGCCATTTCAAATCAAAATAATTTTTGTTTGGCTAAGAATTCTAATTTCAAGTTAATTTTGGAATTCTTTTTCCAAAAGTAGTCATTTGTTTATTAATTAGTGTTACATTTTTATCGCATTTCAATCTTTTTTGTCATCATGGATACGTTAAAAATTCGAGTAATTATGGAATATGAGTACCGTCGTGGCAGCAACGCGGCCCAAGCGGCACGCAACATCAACGACGTTTACGGAGCTAACACTACAAACCAACGCACCAGCTGTTATTGGTTTGCTCGCTTCCGTTCTGGGAATTTCGACCTGAAAAATGAACCTCGCAGTCGTCCGAAGACTTTGGTCGACAATGACGAATTAAAGGCGATTGTGGAAGCTGATGATACACAATCTACGGCTGAATTAGCAGCAGTTTTCGACGTTAGCGTCAAAACAATATTGGTCCATTTGCGTCAAATTGGCAAGGTAAAAAAGCTTAACAAATGAGTGTCCCACGAACTCAGTGATCGCCAGCGCGAAGTACGCGTCGAGACGTGCCTTGCACTACTCAACAGACACACAAAAGAAAGAAATTTTGAACCGCATTGTTACCTGCGATGAAAAATGGATTCTGTTTCTCAGCAAGTTGGTTGGATCCTGGTTGAGCACCTAAACAATGGCCTCAACGAAAACTTACCCCTAGAAAAGTGATGGTCACTGTTTGGTGGTCTAGCGCCGGTGTGATTCATCACAGCTTCTTACCAAACGGGGTGAGCATTACTGCAGATGTGTACTGTGAAGAACTGAACACAATGATGGAGAAGCTGGCACATCTCCAACCAGCATTGGTCAATCGCTCGTCTCCGCTGCTCCTGCACGACAACGCGCGACCTCATACTGCACAGCAGACGGTCTCCAAGTTGCAAGAACTGGGGTTGGAAGTTCTCCGTCATCCGCCCTACTCACCAGACCTTGCGCCTACAGACTACTACTTTTTCCAGAATTTGGATAACTCCTTGGCGGGAAAAAAATTCAATACCCGAGAGGCAGTACAAAATGCCTTTGAAGAATTTGTTGCCTCCCGTCCAGCTGATTTCTTTAAGAAGGGCATCAATAAACTGCCACTGCGTTGGCAAAGATGCATTGATTGCATGGGTGATTACTTCGATTAATATAACTAAAAAATACATGAAAAAATTCGTTTAAATTTTTTCATACAAAACGGCAATTTCATAGGTAAAGACCTAATATATATACATTATTTTTAAGGAGTCAGGTATGTTAATAAAACATCACTATTTTCATAATACATTATACTGTAATTTCGTATAATTATTACCAATTTATGTACACATAGAAGCATTACATTCATAAAAGCGTAAAGACAAAGACAAGATTTAGTTAATTGTTAAATAACCGTAGGTACATAGGATTCTAGAACATCATAAAATACTTCACGCCGAAGGAAGCTCTCTAGATAGATCGAAAAAATCTACTTTGAAGATCAGTCAAATTTTTACCAAATATTAAAACACATTAGTTACCTAATCGAATACTAGTGCTTAAAAACAAATCACTAGGTTTTCTATGAAAACAACACCTAACACATGTATCCATGTATCTAATATTCTAACAGGCATAAAATAACTATAAAACAAATCTTAATTAACTATATTTTTTGGTTTTCTCCTTTTTCTATAGACTTTTGATTCAAATAGAACTTGCATTATTTCTTTAGTTGAAACTGCTTTTGTACGATACATTTTGAATGTCGAATTTTATAGTATGTACTCTCTTAATCAAGTACCTAATTAGCACAACCAAAAACACACATTTCAAAAATAAATAATATAGCTTAATATTTTTTTTAATTTAATACGTGAAAGATAAATTACATAGTTACGTATATTTTACTTAATAACAAGTCTGATTATAATGATCAAGATTGTTTGGTTTCATCGTGTCTCCCAAGCAATTATCTTTCAAAACGATTATTCTCAGAACAGTTTACTGTGATCTTTCAAAACCTGCCAATTATTGATGTAATTTTAACATGATTGGTTAGTTACCGGGATAAAGGTTATTCAAAATTGAATTTTGAACTTTTCCCCCTCGGAGCTATACCAAACTGATTGCTATTGAATGAGAGGTGAACTCTGACTCTCACTGAAGTCGAGAGTGTAGTACATATCGGCGGAATCTAGAGCTCCAGAGGGTGGTGGAAATGGTGCGGCGGAGGGAGTAGAGCGCTTGTCCTGGAGCCAGTGATGAGGAGGTCCTGGATCTGCTACGCGCGACAAACGTGTTAACAGACGCGAGTATGTTTTATTTACACGACAATGACACGCTGTAACCTGTAAACGTAATATAATAGTATCAATAAAATAGTTAAATGGTAAATTAAGTATGTTTTTTTAAGGATTATTTCCAAAAAAAAAAATTAAACCGACTTCATTATTAAAAAAACACTGAAGAAATAATAAGGTACTAAAAAGCGAAAATAACTAAATTATTACGTACAAAGTGTAGGTCCTCTCTCGCGTCCCGCGTATAGTATGAGTATATATATTTTTCTACAAACTTCGGGGGTACTTCGGTCACTTAAACTTCGGGACTACTTCGTAATAACTGGTTTATATCTTTTCTAATCCAGTCTTACGTAAAGTTTAACATATTATACGAGTCGTGCCTGCGACTCCACAGACGTTGAAAAACATTTGCTAAACGATTTAAATTTGTACGATTATCTCGCTGTACAATAATATCTAAAATTATTAAATATTTGAAATCTCACTGAAAAATGAAACTAGTTAGCGGACTCTCCGGATTCTGCAATTATTGGGTTATTCACATAAACTTATATAAAGTTACTTACAACAACTCCAACAATAGCTATAGCGGCGCCGAGTGTACCAGCTGCAATATACACGTTGTGCAGTCGGTCGTGGTACAAGCCAAGTGGCATGCGAAGTTTTCGGACAGAACCTGCTCCACGTGGTTCTGTTTCAATGCTCTCATCACCACTTACCACCGACTCTAATATAAATTCCTCTAAAATAATAATAATAACAACTGTACCAACCATCACATATATATATTTTTTTATACCATAGGAGGCAAACAGACAGGTGAGTCACCTGATGTTAAGTGATCACAACCGTCCATAGACACTTGCAACACCAGGGAAGTCGCAAGTGCGTTGCCAAGCTGTCTTGGGGGAGCGGGGGAGTAAGGGGAAGGGGAAGGGGAGGAGAGGTGGGCCTCCGGCACTCTCACTGACCGAACGAAACGCAACAATGCAAGCACTGTTACTTCACGTCGGTTTTCTGTGAGAGGGTGGTGGTAGTACCCCGGACGAGCTGGCCCATTCATGCTGAAACCATTAATAGCTTCAGCGTAGCTCTACCACCTACAGAACCTTTATTTTTAAAGAATATGTATTTAATAAGTGAATTATATAGGCGAGCGATTAATAATTATAGAGCGTTGCCATCTTTCGGAGGGAAAGGTTAGAGGAGGGAAAGGGAGAGGAGAGGGGAGGGGAGATGGGTCTCCGGCGCTCTCACTGACCGAGCGAAACGCAACAATGCAAGCACTGTTACTTCACGTCGGTTTTCTATGAGAGGGTGGTACTACCCCGGGCGAGCCGACCCATTCATGCTGAAATCAATAATAGTTTCAGCGTGGCTCTACCACCATCAAATATAAAATCAAATATCAAAATATAAAACTGTAGTACATAATATACTATACTATCAATCATTTTTATTTATTTTCGAGACAAAATGCCCTTATAGTTATTGTATACTGCCATCAAAAGAAAGACGTGTACCGCATCTGTTTTTTTTTAAATATCGTATTTTATATACGTACCTACTGTATATTCTGAATCATGAAAAAAAGGCATATCTAACAGTTTTTCATTGTCTATAAACTTAATTTAAAAACGAATTACTCATACTTCGGTAAAACTGTAAGCTACAGATTTTTCGACTTTTCGTCGGTTTCTATTTCAGTTGTTGATGCGTCCCTTTTTCTTACAGCGGCTTAAATAAACAACAACAACTTATACATACAATTTATTGCTTAACTGTAATATAATTACTCCAATTATAATCCAGCTAAGAAAAGTAGTTCAAAAGTGTTAAAAACATACTGACGTGAAAAATTTTCGCGAGTGCCAGCTCGTTATACAATGTAATTCTATATCAATTCTGGATAAATATTTATTACCAAAGAAAGGTACTGACTTAATTAACAAAGCAACATCTTAGTGGCGATATTTTAGATAGAGGAACCTAAATTGCTTTTCTTTTTCTCTAGGCTATAATATATACTAGAAAAACATTAAACAAGATTCTCGACGAGATGTTCATACACTTTTATTAATACCAATAATTAAATACAAGTCGCACGAATCCTCAAATAACTACCGCGTTTCTCAGACTAGAAGAAACGGAGCGACGCGACGTCACACTGTCGCCATTTTTTTTATCCTTATCTTTTATATCTAATAATTTACCTTCACAAAGCTTCCCTGTGTAGTCAGGTCGACATGAGCAATAGAAAGAATTTGTGGTACTCCAACATGTGCCGCCATGAGCGCATGGATTGTTGTCGCATGCCTAAAAATAATAGGTATATAGAATCATCATCAGCCTTTAAGAGATCCCACTGCAGGGCCATGGGTTTTTTCCCGAAGAAAAGTATGGCCATAATCACCACGTCAGCACACAACATGTAATACCACTATATGTGGAAACATATAGAACCGTGGATTTCTCGTAGTTTGAAATCACCAATATGTTGTGTGCTGACGTGGTGATTATGGCCATACTTTTCTTCGGGAAAAAACCCATGGTTTTTCTTCACCGTCAGCCGATAGTGTTATTGAAGTGAAACTTCCTATGAGAGGGCTTTGAAATTTGATCCGCAAACTTTTTGTGTGACGAAAAGTGGTAGGGACAAACACTGTGTCGAGTACTGTGGCAGTAGTGTGTCGCTTGCCTTCGGGTATTAGAGAACAGTGATATATACGCTCTTCTCGCTTTCTTTTTGAAAGTTTCACTTCTACAGCGCACGATAATATTTTTTAAATTAATAAATGTACACGAATTTCGAAAAATTCGTTGGTACATGTCGGGGTTCGAACCTGGAGATAAAGCACTTGAACACCAAGCAAGATTTATGATTATTTTACATATAAATACTCTGGAAGTAATTACTAAAATAATATTTATCTAAGCAAATTGCAATACGAAAAATGTTTCTTATATTTCAACACTGGATAATTAATTTTAGTTATTATAAACAAACTTACGAGACCACAAATTGAAAAAAAAAAACGTTTATTAGCGCTAATATTGCTTGGCCTAATATCCCCCGAATTATTTAATGTACAATAAAATACTCGTGAACTATTATAAAATTTATAGTATTATTATAGTAAAGATATTATTATTTGCATTTATTTTTCTATTATAGTTTCTGTCTGTCTGTCTGTCTGTCTGTCTGTCTGTCTGTCTGTCTGTCTGTCTGTCTGTCTGTCTGTCTGTCTGTCTGTCTGTCTGTCTGTCTGTCTGTCTGTCTGTCTGTCTGTCTGTCTGTCTGTCTGTCTGTCTGTCTGTCTGTCTGTCTGTCTGTCTGTCTGTCTGTCTGTCTGTCTGTCTGTCTGTCTGTCTGTCTGTCTGTCTGTCTGTCTGTCTGTCTGTCTGTCTGTCTGTCTGTCTGTCTGTCTGTCTGTCTGTCTGTCTGTCTGTCTGTCTGTCTGTCTGTCTGTCTGTCTGTCTGTCTGTCTGTCTGTCTGTCTGTCTGTCTGTCTGTCTGTCTGTCTGTCTGTCTGTCTGTCTGTCTGTCTGTCTGTCTGTCTGTCTGTCTGTCTGTCTGTCTGTCTGTCTGTCTGTCTGTCTGTCTGTCTGTCTGTCTGTCTGTCTGTCTGTCTGTCTGTCTGTCTGTCTGTCTGTCTGTCTGTCTGTCTGTCTGTCTGTCTGTCTGTCTGTCTGTCTGTCTGTCTGTCTGTCTGTCTGTCTGTCTGTCTGTCTGTCTGTCTGTCTGTCTGTCTGTCTGTCTGTCTGTCTGTCTGTCTGTCTGTCTGTCTGTCTGTCTGTCTGTCTGTCTGTCTGTCTGTCTGTCTGTCTGTCTGTCTGTCTGTCTGTCTGTCTGTCTGTCTGTCTGTCTGTCTGTCTGTCTGTCTGTCTGTCTGTCTGTCTGTCTGTCTGTCTGTCTGTCTGTCTGTCTGTCTGTCTGTCTGTCTGTCTGTCTGTCTGTCTGTCTGTCTGTCTGTCTGTCTGTCTGTCTGTCTGTCTGTCTGTCTGTCTGTCTGTCTGTCTGTCTGTCTGTCTGTCTGTCTGTCTGTCTGTCTGTCTGTCTGTCTGTCTGTCTGTCTGTCTGTCTGTCTGTCTGTCTGTCTGTCTGTCTGTCTGTCTGTCTGTCTGTCTGTCTGTCTGTCTGTCTGTCTGTCTGTCTGTCTGTCTGTCTGTCTGTCTGTCTGTCTGTCTGTCTGTCTGTCTGTCTGTCTGTCTGTCTGTCTGTCTGTCTGTCTGTCTGTCTGTCTGTCTGTCTGTCTGTCTGTCTGTCTGTCTGTCTGTCTGTCTGTCTGTCTGTCTGTCTGTCTGTCTGTCTGTCTGTCTGTCTGTCTGTCTGTCTGTCTGTCTGTCTGTCTGTCTGTCTGTCTGTCTGTCTGTCTGTCTGTCTGTCTGTCTGTCTGTCTGTCTGTCTGTCTGTCTGTCTGTCTGTCTGTCTGTCTGTCTGTCTGTCTGTCTGTCTGTCTGTCTGTCTGTCTGTCTGTCTGTCCCTGTGAACGCGCATCACTCGGAAAGTACTGAACCGATTTTGACGAAACTTGGCACAGTGATAACTAATGTTACGAGATTACATTTAGGATACTTTTTGTCCCATAAAACGCAATGGATTCTCCAGGATCTGCCTGTTTGTCTGTCCCTTTAAACACGTATTACTCTGAAAGTACTGAACCAATTTAGACGAAATTTGGCACAGTAATAACCAATATTACAAGGTTACATCTAGGATACTTTTTATCTTATAAAACGCAAGGGATTCTCCAGGATAACGGACGAAAGTAAAAAAAATGTAGTTCATGATATTCTTGACGAATTTTGGTAAATTTTCTTTGTGCTATATATAGCAGACAGATTAGCTAAAAAATTAAGCTATATTTCCATATGCTACTTCAAAAAAAAATATACCAAAAAAAACGACCACCGTGATTCGAACCGTCGGCTCCGTCGAAACATATAAAGCCCCGTACGTTACAACTGAGCTACGCCTACATGACATTTCTGTACGTAATTATCGACCACTTATGAAACATTTATGTAGACGAAACTGTCACTTATGTTGTTACATTTATTTCATTGTATAAAAAAATTTTTGCTAAACAAAGGTGACAAGATTTATTTATTTATCTATACTATAATAAAACTGTAACAAAGCCAAATCTGTACATTACAAGGTTACATTTAGGATACTTTTTGACCCATAAAACGCAAGGGGTTCTCCATGATAACTAAAGAAAAGAAATTAGTTAATGTAACTAGACTTTTTTGCGACACTTTAGTATAAGAGCCAGCAACGTTGGAAGAACGAGAATTTGAGAAAAGTTGGTTCTTTAATATGAAGATATATTATGCCCTTCCAAACACGATTCAGGATACCTGGTAGCCGGTTAACGTTGTATTTTTTAATGCGAATTACACCTTTACAGATCAACATTTTGATTTATAAATAATTTAAGGAACATTTTTTGTCAGTAACTTTTATAAGTTTAACGTTTATACGTTATTAAAAACATGAATTTTTCACTGCCAGACAATTTTGTTATTGACAATAATGTGCCTGGTGATATTCTTTATAAACAAAATAATTCATTTCAAACCATTTTATTTTTTCCCTTGCAAAGAACATATTTCATTTTGTTAACCAGGCTCTTCCACAATTATGGCTATCTTTATTATACAGCCAGTGTTGCGCTAAGCTAGAGTTATAACTAAGTTATTCTATACATAGGTTTTGGTAGGGGGTAGAGCCACGCTGAAGCTATTACTGGTTTCAGGATGAATGGGTCGGCTCGCCCGGGGTAGTACCACCCTCTAACAAAAAGCCGACGGGAAGTAACAATGCTTGCATTAGTGCGTTTCGTTCGATTAGTGAGAGCACCGGAGAGGCCCACCTCTCTTCCCCTTCCTCCTCTCCCCTTCCGCTTCCTCCCCCTCCAACACAGGTTGGCAAGGCACTTACGACTCTCCTGGTGTTGCAAGTGTCTATGGACGGTAGTTATTACTTAACACCAGGTGACCCACCTGTCCGTTTGCCTCCTATGACATAAAAAAATACATTATATTTTTAATTTACCCTTTTTTATGTTGAAATAAAATAATATTAAAAAAAAGTGTGTGTGTGTACTTATGTACACGCATTAGAAGTTATACTTCTTTGGCGTAACAAGTAAAAATCTTTTCAAAAATTTTATCTTGCGCCTTATTCTACGTTTGTAGAAAAAACGACACTAACAATAAAAAAAGGTATTTAATACAATGAAAGTTTTAATATAAAGAAATACAAACAACAAATACAAAGAAACAAAATGTTGACTATAGCTAACTTCAGGGTGTCGGTTTTTCGTGACGGTGTGTGCGCGCAACGTAAAAATTTACTCTCATCATTTTTTTGTTACGGTGTGCGCGTTCATCGTAAAACTTTACTCTCATCATTTTTCCTTAACGCGCCAAAAGAAATATAACTTCAATAAAATTACAGATATCTTAACATGGTTTGAACATACTTCTTTATTTACAAAAAATTGCATCGGGCACATTATTGTTAATATCAAAAATGTCTGGCAATAATAAATTCATGTTTTAGTAGCGTTTCAAAGTTAGTGAAAAACAAAACATTCTAAAATTATATAAAGTTCAATATTTTTGCCTGTAAAGGTTTACCGGCAGCCAATTCGCTGTCGAAACCGTTGCCTAGCTCTTAGACAAATAGTCACAGGCAAGTGACAATTGACACATCTTGCTCATATCTTTTTAATATTTATGTTTTTCTTTAATACAATGTAGTGTGAAAAAGTTTTAATACAAGTTATGATGTCATTCAGTGTTTAATTTATCATTATTTATTTTATGAATATATTTTAACGTTTAAATTACAATTTAACTCTATCAACTTGATATTTTATTATGTAAACTATACTGACTGTATAGTAAAGGCCTACAAAAAAGGGAAAGAAACTACGTTCCAACTGGAGGTCCATGGACCTCTCAAGCTTTTTTTACATTACCGCCTATATACGTAGGTTAGTTTTTATTTTAATTGAACCCGGTAGATGATGTTACGAACGGGTTGTAGGCTTATTGGGACAGAAGGTACTGGGACAACGTACGGGGAAGACATTTATCGGCAATATATGTAGGTTATTTGTTATCTTAATTGGACCTGGTAGGTGATGCTGCGAACGGGTTCTAAGCATATTTTAAAATATTTCTCACATACCAACTGGGTATATGTTTGAGTGAGTCCCTGGATAGTTGGGATTCATAATTTGAAACAGTAGGTATCGCTGCATATCACAAAACAAGTCACTATCTGCCTCGGTAACATAGAAAATAGAAACATAAACGTCGTAGAGGTTCCTACGTGCCTATTTTTATATCGACCATTACATTTCCATGACGCCAAAACTTACGATGCCAACAATTAGTATTAATTCAAGGAAATAATAAGATTTTAATTTTTTGCTCCTGCGTATTTTTCATCTGACTATCCGTGTTGGCCTCACGGGTCTTGACAGCTTCACCGGATTGGAGGCCTTTGGTTAGGACAAAGAAAAATATTATATACAGTAATAAAATCATATTAACCTTTTGTTGACACGTCTTCCCGGTGTAGCCTCGTTCACACTTTTTCTCTAGGCTATAATATATACTAGAAAAACATTAAACAAGATTCTCGACGAGATGTTCATACACTTTTATTAATACCAATAATTAAATACAAGTCGCACGAATCCTCAAA
This sequence comes from Antheraea pernyi, assembly GCA_015888305.1. Taxonomy (NCBI): domain Eukaryota; kingdom Metazoa; phylum Arthropoda; class Insecta; order Lepidoptera; family Saturniidae; genus Antheraea; species Antheraea pernyi. The sequence continues at coordinate 384,131 of MU158914.1, read as the reverse complement.
TAACTACCGCGTTTCTCAGACTAGAAGAAACGGAGCGACGCGACGTCACACTGTCGCCATTTTTTTTATCCTTATCTTTTATATCTAATAATTTACCTTCACAAAGCTTCCCTGTGTAGTCAGGTCGACATGAGCAATAGAAAGAATTTGTGGTACTCCAACATGTGCCGCCATGAGCGCATGGATTGTTGTCGCATGCCTAAAAATAATAGGTATATAGAATCATCATCAGCCTTTAAGAGATCCCACTGCAGGGCCATGGGTTTTTTCCCGAAGAAAAGTATGGCCATAATCACCACGTCAGCACACAACATATTGGTGATTTCAAACTACGAGAAATCCACGGTTCTATATGTTTCCACATATAGTGGTATTACAAGAATATTTTGCAAATTCAGGTTACCTCACGATGTTTTTCTTCACCGTCAGCCGATAGTGTTATTGAAGTGAAACTTCCTATGAGAGGGCTTTGAAATTTGATCCGCAAACTTTTTGTGTGACGAAAAGTGGTAGGGACAAACACTGTGTCGAGTACTGTGGCAGTAGTGTGTCGCTTGCCTTCGGGTATTAGAGAACAGTGATATATACGCTCTTCTCGCTTTCTTTTTGAAAGTTTCACTTCTACAGCGCACGATAATATTTTTTAAATTAATAAATGTACACGAATTTCGAAAAATTCGTTGGTACATGTCGGGGTTCGAACCTGGAGATAAAGCACTTGAACACCAAGCAAGATTTATGATTATTTTACATATAAATACTCTGGAAGTAATTACTAAAATAATATTTATCTAAGCAAATTGCAATACGAAAAATGTTTCTTATATTTCAACACTGGATAATTAATTTTAGTTATTATAAACAAACTTACGAGACCACAAATTGAAAAAAAAAAACGTTTATTAGCGCTAATATTGCTTGGCCTAATATCCCCCGAATTATGTAATGTACAATAAAATACTCGTGAACTATTATAAAATTTATAGTATTATTATAGTAAAGATATTATTATTTGCATTTATTTTTCTATTATAGTTTTCCTATTTTATATTTTTATAATGGTTTATTATATCTAATATTGTATTACTATTAGTGAGAAAACTCTGAAACGACGAACCCTGAAAAAAAACTAGAAAATACAGTCCTCGGGAATAGTCTAAAGTTGGATAGTTTTCCGTTACATAAAAATGGCAATATAACAAGCAAACCATAATTTTCAAGAACTTCGTTTTTAACCGGAACGAACAATTTTAAGGCTAAAAGAGCCCATCAGATTTCGCAACTATATAATAATAATCATAAATACAGTGGTACAACAAAATAATCCCAAGGAGAGTTGATGTCAGGCAGGCGGCCGATCGTAAAATTAAAACAAATCATACACCACAAAATGAGAAACATGTTGTACCGACCCTACTTATGTGGGATAAGGGTAAGAAGAAGTATTATTATAGTAAAATATTCAAATATTTTAAGTTTTAATTAATCATGAATCAATAAAATTTACTGTGGTCTACTTCTTATTCAAATTATATTGCAATTTTTTTTTTAACAATATCAATTATGTCAGCAAATCAAGGTAACCATCACGTGTTATATTATATACAATAGGTTTATAAAATAGAATTATATGTATTTACTGATCTAGTCGGTATATGACACTCGTCGCCGACATATCCATGCGGGCAGTCGCAGGAATAGGTGTTGCCTCGGTCCACACAGAAACGGTTAGAGGGACACGGGTTCGGCGAGCACAGATCCACCTGCATGATAGTTATTTTAATGACTTATTACGGCTTCATAGCCAAATCCTACATCCTATTAAACAACAATGATAAAACAGAGAATTTAAATTATTACAAACCACTTAATTTATTCATGTAGGTTCAAAATAAAATAAATGAGTAAACAAATTATTTATATTAAAATACATTAACGGGGATTTAGAGCAATTTATATTATCGGACCTCATGAATCACTAAAAAATAGTGTTTAACTTTTATCTCCTAATAACTACATCCTTCATTATCTAATATGTCCATAAGAACTTTAACAAGCTAGATTTAGTCAACGAAAGATATCCCAGAAATAAATATTTTGACATCTGTGATACAATAGAATACTAGTACAGATGTCAACGATAATTACTATTGGTACGATGATAAGGTAGTGTACTTTATACATAGGTTATTCAATTAAATTCAGTGTCATATATTAAGCAACTATCTTTGTCATTTGCTTCGGTGAAGCTGTTAAGACCTTGCTTGGTCAATAGCGTAGTCAGTTCGAAAAAAAAAAAACATTTTGACATCTTTGATACAATAGAATATTAGTACAGATGTCAACGATAATTACTATTCGTACGATAATAAACTAGTGTACTTATACATAGGTTATTCATTTAAACTCAGTGTGACAGATTAAACAACTATCTTTGTCATTTGCTTTATTTTAATAAATATTATTATTATTAAACACAAACTAGTGATCCTATGTTTTAGGCTAAGGAAGATAAACAAAGGTTTAATAGTGTTAGGTTATAAAAACTTATTACCGCTTCGCCGGATAACAACAGGTTTTACTATTTTGATTTCAACATATTGGGATGTAAGGGGTGTCAAATAACATCTAAGACTTGAGACACCCAAGCCAACCTCACCTGCACGTGTGCTACACCCTGCTGTATAACGAACGACGCAATGGCGAAAGCGGGGTGGTAGGGACTAGGAAATAATAAGATTTTAATTTTTTGCTCCTGCGTATTTTTCATCTGACTATCCGTGTTGGCCTCACGGGTCTTGACAGCTTCACCGGATTGGAGGCCTTTGGTTAGGACAAAGAAAAATATTATATACAGTAATAAAATCATATTAACCTTTTGTTGACACGTCTTCCCGGTGTAGCCTCGTTCACACGAGCATTCGAAATCGCCGACACGGTCTGTGCACGTGCCGCCATTGGCACACGGTGACGACTCACATTCGTTGTACTCTAGCTCACATTGCTCGCCAGTGTAACCTAACATCACACAAACGATTTTGTGAAATTAAGAGGAGGTACTGCTAGGTAAGTTATACTATTTAAGGGGTGTAAGGAGTGTCAAATAACATCTAAGACTTGAGACAGCCAAGCCAACCTCACCTGCACGTGGTGCACCGTGCTGAATAACGAACGAGGCAATGGCGAAAGCGGGGTGGTAGGGTTTTACAGCCTGACTGGGTCGCAACCACCACGTATATGGCGAAAAAGCCCGTCATAGTAATTCGCTTTTGCGGGTAGCGTTTCGAGAGCCTGTGCATATTCAGCTTTTCGCAGGCCGGTGATGGATAGTGTGTCACTCGGTGGTCGCCATTGTTTTTGGTTTGTACTGTGCTTACCATCAGGTACAGTGCAGTCATTTTGCCGTGCTACTATAAAAAATAAATTTATAACGGAAAACAGGCAATTTTCTTTCGAGAAAAAATTATGCTTTAATTAATGGATTTCTTATTATGTTTTTACAAGCAAATACTGTTATGTATTGGTATAAATAAAGACGAGTAGAGTATAACGAATAATATTGCAAGAAGAATTCGTAAAATCCACAAAGGTGTTAAATTAGCTTTAGTGAACATCAGCGCTTTTGAATTACCATTAAGTGTCTCTTCACGAGACTTCACTTTAAGTTAAAGAGGCCATAAAAAGTTACGTTAATTAGCAGGTATAATTAAACTTGGTTATTTTATTTCACTATTTTACTATCTACATACGTAATGTAGGTTTTTAGAATCTTACATTTTGTTGGGAAAAGACAATGATAATTTAAGTATTTGGTTGAAACTGTTTCAAATAGTGTTTATTTTTCTACATAATAACAGATTTGTGTACTTTTTTGAATACACTATGCGAAGCTCGATAGCTTTGAATATTATGCGGCATATAGTTTTAACTCACAAGCAATAATCTGTTCATATACATTATCAATGTATAATTTAAATATCCACATATAGGCACCTTTATCGAACTACGTACCTATTCTGTTTTAGTGTTTTTACTTGATATACAACTCTATAGCCACCTTACCTCTACCTCTCTTACGTTTTTTTTTATTATTATCATTAAATTTATATTGATCGTTTTCGCGCATTTATAATAACTAGTGGGCGCCCAGTGGTCGACATTCGACCATAGTTCATTGATTTTTTAAAGTTAAGTTATGTTTTAAATGTAGAATGAAAAAGGGTAATTGGAACGTAAGAGTAAAATAATACATACAGTCGAGCATAACACCCTCCTTCACAACCTTTTTTGAAGTCCTCTATTGACTGATGTCAAAATGTCTTTTTTATTTACATGTGTGTATATGTTGTGTAAAATTGAAGCATTAGTGTGAGTAATGCATATTTTAATTAATTTAATGTACTTCTAATGCATTTTATATAAAATAAATAGCTTTCTGCACTTCTCCAGATAAACTTTAACTATGCCAAGTTTCACGTTCATCCGTTCGCGCATTTCTCTCAAAAAGGGATACAAAGTTTGGGCTTCACGTATTAATATATATCAGCCTGACTGGGTCGCAACCACCATGTATATGGCGAAAAAGCCCGTCATAGTGATTCGCTTCTGCGGGTCGCGTTTCGGGATCAGCCTGTGCATATCCAACTTTTCGCAGGCCGGCATGACAGTGGCGATCAGCGATGGATAGTATGTCACTCGGTGGTCGCCATTGTTTTTGGATTATACTGTGCTTACCATCAGGCATAGTGCAGTCATTTTGCCGTGCTACAATAAAAACAAAAAAATATATCTGAAAATGACCTCTGTTTGTACGTCCGTTAAAATGTATATAAACAATATACATATGAAAAGAAATGTACACAAATAAAAAAGTTGAACCTGATCGAGCGTCTTGACAGCTCTTTTCGACTTTCGACAACTAAAATATTTTCCGTATCCTTGGTAGACTTAACGTCGATAAGCTTGTTGCCTTGTAACAAAACAAGTCACTATCTACCTCGGTAACATAGAACTAAGAAACATAAACCTCGTAGAGATTCCTACGTGCCTATTTTTATATCGACCATTAGCTTACCATGACGGCAAAACTGACAATGCCAACAATTAATATTAATAAGATTTGAATTTTTTGCTCCTGCGTTTTTTTCATCTGACTATCCGTGTTGGCCTGCCGGGTATTTACAGCTACACCGGGTTGGAGGCCTTTGGTTAGGACAAAGAAGAATATTATATACAGTAATAAAATCATATTAACCTTTTGTTGACACGTCTTCCCGGTGTAGCCTCGTTCACACGAGCATTCGAAATCGCCGACACGGTCTGTGCACGTGCCGCCATTGGCACACGGTGACGACTCACATTCGTTGTACTCTAGCTCACATTTTTTTATTTACATGTGTGTATATGTTGTGTAAAATTGAAGCATTAGTGTGAGTAATGCATATTTTAATTAATTTAATGTACTTCTAATGCATTTTATATAAAATAAATAGCTTTCTGCACTTCTCCTCCATATAAACTTTATCTATGCCAAATTTCACGTATATCCCTTCGCCCAATTCCGTTAAAAAGGGATACAAAGTTTAGGCTTCACGTATGATGATATACGATGATGATGATACATCGTAAGTCATATTATAAATACGAAAATGACTTTTTTGTTTGTTATGCTTCCACTATTTAATTATTCAAGCCACCATCATGAAATGTTTTATGCAGATTGTACGAGTACCTACCATCCAGTAAAAAAGGACTGTTCTCGAGAAATACGTCAAATTTACACTAAAGTAAACGAAGCAGCGAGCAAAACCTAGCTGTTAAATTGGTTAGGTAATATTGCATTTTGTGAATTTTTAATATCTAATTCATTTATATTTAAATTATATTATTTCCAATAAACTAACAATAATAAATATACAATATTGTGATTGATTTATTTTTGTTAAAAGATATTGCTTTATAAGTAACTGAACAGAACAAAACACAACACGTTTCAAATTCCACACACCGAAACATAATACATCCCTTGAGGCGATTTATTTGTTCCGGACCTGAATTTTCTTTGCCATTGGGAATACACGGTTCTCGTTTTATTCACTACGATTTGTTTTCATATTGTACGTAACCCTATATAGATATACCAGTGTTTACCTATATTATATGTATATTTCTGTTTGTTTATATAAACTATACCTGATTATTAACTTTGCTACAAACTCGTGGCGATATCTTGTTCATGTTAGAATATAAGATTTATTATTGTTTTAAATTTAGTATCATACAGTTTAGTATAATTATATCTTCTCCAATGCCGAGTAGAAAATTATCGGAAAACATCGATGTCGTTCAGTAAATAGCTAATTTATTTTAGAGCTGATTTAAGACAGGACAGAGCGAGCTCTTTCGTAGAATTCATATCAAACGTATCGCAGTCGCTTGGTCACTCGAGTGTTTTTCATTTAAATGGTCATATCAAACGTATCGCAGTCGTAATCGCTTTGGTCGCTCGAGTGTTTTTCATTTAAATGGTTAAACATTATGTTGAAAATAAAAATTTAATTGTCCATTTAATCCTGTATGTATATATAAAAACAATAAATCAGCCAGAATCCTCTGCATATTATGAAATTTATAAATATTATATACACATCAATTTCAACATAGTTTAATATTTTCTACTATGATTTTATTACGGAACGTGTAGGCAATTTTCAAAAACAATCCTCATCGCCATAAACCCTATCGCTGTCCTTTTATAAACTCCGCAGCTGGCGCGACACACTTTTACGAACTGCTGACCGTTACATATTATATATGAAACTTTTTATTAGCATTACCAGTTTCACAAATATGTAGATTCAAGTATCTAAATATACTCAAATTTATTTAATAGTGTCATTGCCTAAATTATTTAAAAGCAGCTAATTTTCACGCATTTCATTGGGGTTTTTTTTTTTTTTCGAACTGACTACGCTATTGACTCAGCAAGGTCTTAACAGCTTCACCGGACTACTAAGGCGAGCGCTTAAGGCACTCAGCCGATTTTATTTTGACAACTAGCTCAAGGGTGCGCGGCACACCTCGGCTTTGGCTGTTGCCTGATACATGCAATTCGCGACCTATCTGAGCTAACCTAAGCTAAGCTAACTATTCATACATATATGAGTTGTTGAAACATATATGTGTACCAAGCATACATACCTCAACAACTCTTATATATATTTCGTATCGGATAATATTCTAAACTATTTCAGTTTGATAAGGGAAAAAAATAAAACCCTTCCACTTGCATGTGTAAGCGTGTATGCGTGCACGTGTGTGGAGGTGATATGTGTAATGTTGTCGCAGTGATGTAAGATTTTGTGTCACTGTATCGCGCGAGCAGCGTACTCAAGGGCTCCACGCCGAGGGAACGGACCTAGGCTTGAGCTGCTGCCGAGGGGGGCCTAGTCTGGTGTGCGGGAGCGAAATTTACCCCCAGACCACGGCGGCGTGATCTGTGGTTACGCGGGCGTGGGCGTGAGCACGCTCTGTTTGAAGAGACAGACTGGTACTGATCGTTCACTGCAGTGCAGTCATTTTGCCGTGCTACTATAAAAAATAAATTTAGAATGGAAAACAGGCAATTTTCTTTCGAGAAAAATTTATGCTTTAATTAATGGATTTCTTATTATGTTTTTACAAGCAAATACTGTTATGTATTGGTATAAATAAAGACGAGTAGAGTATAACGAATAATATTGTAAGAAGAATTCTTAAAATCCACAAAGGTGTTAAATTAGCTTTAATGAACATCAGCGCTTTTGAATTACCATTAAGTGTCTCTTCACGAGACTTCACTTTAACTTAAAGAGGCCATAAAAAGTTACGTTAATTA
>MU158914.1:357121-372289 GCA_015888305.1 Antheraea pernyi | reverse complement strand
ACTTGAGACATCCAAGCCAACCTCACCTGCACGTGGTGCACCGTGCTGAATAACGAACGAGGCAATGGCGAAAGCGGGGTGGTAGGGTTTTACAGCCTGACTGGGTCGCAACCACCACGTATATGGCGAAAAAGCCCGTCATAGTGATTCGCTTTTGCGGGTAGCGTTTCGAGATCAGCCTGTGCATATTCAGCTTTTCGCAGGCCGACATTACAGCGGCGACCGGCGATGGATAGTGTGTCACCCGGTGGTCGCCATTGTTTTTGGATTGTACTGTGCTTACCATCAGGTACAGTGCAGTCATTTTGCCGTGCTACTATAAAAAATAAATTTAGAATGGAAAACAGGCAATTTTCTTTCGAGAAAAATTTATGCTTTAATTAATGGATTTCTTATTATGTTTTTACAAGCAAATACTGTTATGTATTGGTATAAATAAAGACGAGTAGAGTATAACGAATAATATTGTAAGAAGAATTCGTAAAATCCACAAAGGTGTTAAATTAGCTTTAATGAACATCAGCGCTTTTGAATTACCATTAAGTGTCTCTTCACGAGACTTCACTTTAACTTAAAGAGGCCATAAAAAGTTACGTTAATTAACAGGTATAATTAAACTTGGTTATTTTATTTCACTATTTTACTATCTACATACGTAATGTAGGTTTTTAGAATCTTAAATTTTGTTGGGAAAAGGCAATGATAATTTAACGATTTGGTTGAAACTTCTTCAAATAGTGTTTATTTTTCTACATAATAACAGATTGGTGTACTTTTTTGAAGACACCATACGAAACTTGGTAGCTTTGAATATTATACGGCATATAGTTTTAACTCAAGAACAATAATCTATTCATATACATTATCAAAGTATAATTTAAATATCCACATATTCGCACATTTATCGAACTACGTACCTATTCTGTTTTAGTGTTTTTACTTGATATTCAATTCTACAGCCACCTTACCTCTACCTATCTTACGTTTTTTTTTATTATTATCACTAAATTTATATTGATCGTATTCGCTCATTTATAATAATACATCGTAAGTCATATTACAAATACGAAAATGACTTTTTTTGTTTGATACGCTTCCACGCTTTAACTATTCAAGCCACTATCGTGAAATGTTTTATGCAGTTTATAAGAGTACCTTCTATCCAGTAAGAAATGACTGTTCTCGAGAAATACGTCAAACTTACACTAAAGTAAACGAAGCCGCAAGCAAAACCTAGCCTGTTAAATTGGTTAGGTAAAGCTACAAGATGCTGCGAACGGTTACACAACAATATTGCATTTTGTGAATTTTTGTATACCTAATACATTTATATTTAAATTATATTATTTCTAATAAACTAACAATAATAAATATACAATATTGTGATTGATTTATTTTTGTTAAAAGATATTGCTTTATAAGTAACTGAACAGAACAAAACACAACACGTTTCAAATTCCACACACCGAAACATAATACATCCCTTGAGGCGATTTATTTGTTCCGGACCTGAATTTTCTTTGCCATTGGGAATACACGGTTCTCGTTTTATTCACTACGATTTGTTTTCATATTGTACGTAACCCTATATAGATATACCAGTGTTTACCTATATTATATGTATATTTCTATTTGTTTATATAAACTATACCTGATTATTAACTTTGCTACAAACTCGTGGCGATATCTTGTTCATGTTAGAATATAAGATTTATTGTTATAAAAATTTAGTATCATACAGTTTAGTATAATTATATCTTCTCCAATGCCGAGTAGAAAATTATCGGAAAACATCGATGTCGTTCAGTAAATAGCTAATTTATTTTAGAGCTGATTTAAGACAGGACAGAGCGAGCTCTTTCGTAGAATTCATATCAAACGTATCGCAGTCGCTTGGTCACTCGAGTGTTTTTCATTTAAATGGTTAAACATTATGTTGAAAATGTAATATTAATTTCCTGTATGGATATATAAAAACAATAAATCAGCCAGAATCCTCTGCATATTATGAAATTTATAAATATTATATACACATCAATTTCAATATAATTTAATATTTTCTACTATGATTTTATTACGGAACGTGTAGGCAATTTTCAAAAACAATCCTCATCGCCATAAACCCTATCGCTGTCCTTTTATAAACTCCGCAGCTGGCGCGACACACTTTTACGAACTGCTGACCGTTACATATTATATTCTATCAACTTGATATTTTATAATGTAAACTATACTGAGCGTATAGTAAATGCCTACAAAAAAGGGAAAGGAACTAGGTTCCAACTGGAGGTGCGTGGACCTCTCAAGCTTTTTTAACATTACTGCGAATATACGTAGGTTAGTTTTTATTTTAATTGAACCCTGTAGATGATGTTACGAACGGGTTGTAGGCTTATTGGGACAGAAGTTACTGGGACAACGTACTGGGAAGACGTTTATCGGCAATATATGTAGGTTATTTGTTATCTTAATTGGACCTGGTAGGTGATGCTGCGAACGGGTTCTAAGCATATTTTAAAATATTTCTCACATACCAACTGGGTATATGTTTGAGTGAGTCCCTGGATAGTTGGGATTCATAATTTGAAACAGTAGGTATCGCTGCATATCACAAAACAAGTCACTATCTGCCTCGGTAACATAGAAAATAGAAACATAAACGTCGTAGAGGGTATTAGTTTTGACGTGATTGACTCTCAAATTCACTTTTTTTTATTTATTATATTTAATTCAGTGTATTCCAATATAAACTCAATAAATATAAACTATGTTTCATATTATGCTTACAGAAAATTATTTTTCTAAAGACCAACAATGCGTAATTATTATTCGTAAAGTTCTGTACATAAGAATATGTACCTTAATTTATACATATAGATACAATTGATGGTTGTGTGAAACAGAGATCCTGTTTTTTTCTTTAATTTATTAAAAATAAGCTCGTAAAAGTATCATTTAAAGTGCACTTCTTTTTACATCACCTATTGTTTTTAACATACTTAAATAAGGACGAGGTTCTCTACTCGGTCGTTTTTTTTTAATGTTTGCACCCAAGAACTTCACAATGTATAAACCGAATTGGAAAAATAATTATTTTAGAAAGGGGATATTTTTAATGGGTCCTATTTTAATTTCATTAGTATTGGACCTTGGACTTCGAAGATACACAGGGAAACAACTCATTCTTACATTTTGTTAACTATAAAAGATTGTGTTATACTCAACTTAAAAGTTAACTTTGATTACGATTATATAATCTTACGTAATCGTTATGAGCGAATGCCAAATACAATACGAGTGTTATCGGACACTTTGAGATATGGAACAGCTTAGAAGGTCGTCCCTGCTCCGGGCAATCTTCCAAGTCTAACAACGTCTCCAATAAATTACCGACTCGAATGTGCTCAACTATCATTCGTTAACTGATTAAAGTGATTGAGTAGGTACTAACTTACCGCTTCTTGTTCGAACTATAAAATTAAGAAACATAATTTCTATTTTTAATGGGAATTCTTCTTCAGGCATATGTTAGCTTTAGAATAAGATATAATATAATAAGATATGTCAATACATAGTATTTACAAAGAAATTAAAATATTTGGATTTCAGTTATCAACTTGGGGCTATAAGTCTAGAAAGAGTAATTAGAATTAGAATTAGAGTTCCTAATTAGAATTAGTTTTTATTTTTTGTCATCTATTATTGTCATGCATGCCTGTGATTGTAATTATTACATTGTAATTTTATATTGTACTAGCCGACCCGTGCCCACTTCGTTGGGCGGAAATACATAAGCGTGGAATGGTTATTTTGCGCTAAAACGCAGCGGAAGCTCTGAAAAGGAAAAAAATACCTCGATTTTGCAACATTCTTCATTGCTGCTCCGCTCCTATGGGTCTTAGCGTGAGCCTATAACCTTCCCTGATAAATGAGCTATATAACACTGAAAGAATTTTCCAAATCGGACCAGTAGTTCCTGAGATTACCCCTTACAACGTTACAAACTCTACCTCTTTATAATATTAGTATAGACAAACAATCTTCTACATTATTATTGCCATTATCGAGTAATTTAATGAAATTACAAGTGCCCTGTGATGATTTTAATGTTCTAACAAAATGGTGGATGAATAGAACTTTCTAGAGAGTTTTTGTGATATAATTTTCGCATCCACTTCGGTTGTGCACAATAACCGAACTATATTACGTAGAATGACATCTTCAATACAAAATATAGAGTAAAATAACACAAGACTGTGAGTCTTTACATAGTATGAAGTCGTTTCCGATGTCCCGTCCCTTAGATCTTTTAAACTATTCAGCCACTTTTGACTATTCACTTCAAAAAATAGTACTGATCGCGACGGATAGGAGCAAATCTATATTGACGCGGGCGACATCTATATTGGCATTAAATAGTAAAATATAAAAGCCACTATATATATGACAGACCAAAATCCCTCCAAAAACCTTGCGTCTTTCTTTATCATATTTTAATATTTAAATGCATGGTTTGCAATTTTGAATTTTTGATCATCTTTTTTTTACGGGAATGTAGTAATAGGATGCGTAATAAGTGATTTTAAAAAAAAACAGTTTTTATATTTTGTAAAAAAAAAAACAGTATTGATTTTTTTTTAAGTTGTACGTTATGCAAATTCTATATGTCCGTAGGAGCTTTTTAAAAAATGCAATTTATTTTGTGCCATACAATGAGTTCTTACAAGACCAACTTAAAAAAACTATGTACAATCTTTCATCGACTGTCATGTAGTCCGGACTACCACCCAGTTATGCTGAAGTAGACACGTGAACCAAGTCACGGGCATTGAGTAGTCAACAGCTTAACACTAATTTTTGTATACATTACAGTTGGGATATGATAGATTTAAGATGGGGGATTTGTATAAAAACACCTAAGGTCGCCGTACATTTGAAATAAATATTCACACAACTGTAGATTAAATTCATTCGATAAGTGTATTAACATTTAGGCATTCACGGTGGGACAATTACGCTCTTTACAACAATAATTACGCACTTTACTTGATATAATAGAAATAGTACAGAGAGCATAAATTATCATATTGAGCAAGGACCGCTACTGCTTGTACTGCTACGAAGTATTAGTGGAAAGGAAGTTGCATTTTATATTATTTTAGTGCTAGTTCTTACATTTTATTCCGTATATAGTAAATACGGATATTTATTTCAATATTTGATTGTATTTAGGGCATTACGCCTTAATCCCAAGGAGGGTTGATGTAAGATAGGCGGCCGAGCGTTAAAATTTAGTCAAATCGTACTTCACAACATGTCAAGTATGAAAACTGAAATTAGGGTTTACTTAAGGTAGGACTCAAAGTAAGAACGTAATTCGGGATGTACGGTTGAGATTTGTGAGTTGAAATGTGGGAATAACGATTGGAAGTATAAACAAAAGCGTATAAACAAAAAATCATATAAACTTACATTCGCATTTATAATATTGGTAGAGAAGTAAGAATTATTGTTGTAAGGTGTCTATTGTAAAATGATATATTCATGTTTATATGATATATGTAGATACACAACTATTTTTTTAAATCGGTAAAATCAAATATCACTTTAATCTGCACATATAAACAGACAGGGAGACGATATTTTTAACATGAAACTCATGACGAGTGTCCACTATAATAGACATTTATCACAGAATTTGGGGAAGAAAGACCTACATACTTGTTAGGTAGAGGAAGACTATATCTATTCATATAGGTTACCTACATCGTAGTAGATACTTACCAGGCTGGCAGTAACAACGATAGTCCGGTCCCTCTCTGTCTGGATCAAGTTGTTCTACGCAAATACCTTTGATACAAGGATTGGATGCGCAGGCGCCGCCGTTGACTGACAGTTCGCACCGCGTCCCCATCCAACCTTCAGCACAAGCGCAGTGGTACCTCGCTGTTCCATTCAAAGCAATATTTATACATGATCCACTATTCAAACACGGTTCCGAATAACATGGTTCTCTTTCACACCTTTTCCCGGTAAAACCTGTTAACAAATATTATTAGAACTCTTACACGAACGCCTTCATTTTTCTAAAGAATATTTCAAAGGACCAATGTAGGATAACATAAAGACCTTATTATCACTAGCTATGCTCCGTGGTTTCCGTCGTGGTTGTTTTACCCTCCCTCTACTTCCAATACTCCACATCGCGTATTCGGACATATGAAACTTTTACTTAAAACCGTTTCGAAAATATTTCATGACAAAAACTGATATATAAAGTAAAGTGTTCAAGAATCAAACTATTAAAACTCAATATTTCAAAACTGTTATTACATCACTTATCAAGTTTTTTTTTTGGATTAAATCCTCTATGTATTGTCAAGGAAGTAATATATATTGTCAAGGAAATAAATTTAGTTTAATGATATACAATCAAGCATACTTTGCGTAGTTATTTGCGATGGATTTATCTACTGTAATAAAATAATCATAAAACTGGATTTTTATAGATTTATTGTCTCGTTATAATGTATTGATCATCATTATTTATTTATGATTGCAGTTGATACAATCATGATAATAACGCAAATTCAATACGCAAAATATTTAGACGAACAAGTGGTACCTAATTTTAAAAATATATGTATCACAACCATTTTGCAATAACGGGAGTATTATCGTGCTTTATAACACCTTAGTCCGAAGCATTCTCGAATATGGTTCTACGATATGGTCCCCTCACTATTCCACTCATATAGAGCTCATCGAAGCCGTTCAGGCTCGTTTAGTTATACTCAAAACATTTGAATATAAGAAATGGCATTCGTAAGTCTATTCCTGAATACAATGGTAGTCTAAAATATTTTAACATGAAGCTTAAAAATGAGACGAAATGTATCGGACTTATTAATCGTACACAAAATTATAAACGGTTCCATGGATGCATTTCTTATCAACCACTTCTACCTCAGACCTAATTGCCAAACATTGCGTAATCCACATATCTTTGCCATTCCAACTGCGACCATTAACACCGTATATAACAGTCCGTTAATACGTATGGCTAGATTGTATAATGACGTATCTCGAACAAATAACAACATCGACATATTTTGTGATGCATTTGGATCATTCAAGCGGCATTTGATTAAAAACATAACCTAATTGTGTACTTATAAAAAAAAAACTGTTATTCTGTCTATATAGTTACTAATTATAATGAGTTTTTTTTGTCATCTATTAATGTCATGCATGCCTGTGATTGTAATTATTACACTGTAATTTTATGTTGTAATTGACCATATATGATTTTATCTATGTGTAATATTTATGTTGGTGTGCTAAATACATAAAAAAAAAATAGAGTTTATGTATATTACAATTTTCGACAAAAATTTCAATATCTTATGTAGATACTGAAATATATATGTAGGTATTTAATAAGCTATGTCTCTATAGGTACGCGTTTCTCATACAGTAATTAATTAAATCTCCATATTTATTTTAATGACATATCGTTATTAGTGTAATTACTAACGTTTGCTCGCGAATATAAACTATGTTTCATATTATGCTTACAGAAAATTATTTTTCTAAAGACCAACAATGCGTAATTATTATTCGTAAAGTTCTGTACATAAGAATATGTACCTTAATTTATACATATAGATACAATTGATGGTTGTGTGAAACAGAGATCTTCACCTTCGTGTTTCCTTTTTTCTGGTTCCCCAGTGTGGTCTTGATGTGTATGTGTGGAGGGTTTATTCTGGGGTTACTTTTAATATATATATTCAGACTATCATCACATTATAGTAACCAATTAATTAATAACAAATAATTTAATAACCAATTCGTTTCCACAAATTAATTACGACGCACATTACGAGTGTACCGCGCGACACCAGAGCCAAGACTGACTAAACGGCTTTTTTTTTTTTCTTGAACTGACTACGCTATTGGCCTTTTTGGAGGCCTCTGCGGCTTCACCTGACTACTAAGGCGAGCGCTTAAGGCACTCAGCCGATTTCATTTGGGTAACTAGCTCAAGGGTGCACGGCACACCTCGGCTTGGCCGTTACCTGTTGCATGCAATTCGCGATCTATCTTAATATTAATGGTCAAACTTAATCACGCTGGAATTCATGGCAATCTCTTAAGGTGGTTTGAAAGTTATTTATATAACCGGTCTCAGCTAGTTGCACTGGCAGGTTATGAATCTTCCCCTTTTATACCCACATCTGGTGTTCCCCAAGGATCTAAATTAGGACCCTTACTCTTTTTAATTTTTATAAATGATCTTTTAGACTCCCTGTATTGTAATTGCCTAGCCTATGCAGATGATATTAAAATATATAATCAGATAACAAAATTAAGTGACTGTGTTAAACTACAGGCTGATCTTAGCACACTTGAATCATGGTGTATCAAGAATAAAATGTCTCTTAATGTAAAGAAATGTCAATACATAACATTTACAAACAAATTAAAATATTTGGATTTCAGTTATCAACTTGGGGGCACTAGTCTAGAAAGAGTATCCGTTATTCGGGACTTAGGAATAACTTTTGACTCCGCTTTGTCTTTCCGGCAACATATATATAATATTGTATCGAGAGCTAACAGGGCACTAGGATTTATTATACGTGTATCACGACCATTTTGCAATAACTGGAGTATTATTGTGCTTTATAACACCTTAGTCCGAAGCATTCTCGAATATGGTTCTACGATATGGTCCCCTCACTATTCCACTCACACAGAACTCATCGAAGCCGTTCAGGCTCGTTTTGTTAGACATTTGAGTATAAGAAATGGCATTCGTATGTCTATTCCTGAGTACAATGATAGACTAAAATATTTTAACATCGCTAGCTTAAAAATGAGACGAAATGTATCCGACTTATTAATCCTACACAAAATTATAAACGGTTCCATGGATGCATTTCTTATCAACCACTTCTACCTCAGACCTAATTGCCAAACATTGCGTAATCCACATATCTTTGCCATTCCAACTGCGACCATTAACACCGTATATAACAGTCCGTTAATACGTATGGCTAGATTGTATAATGACGTATCTCGAACAAATAACAACATAGACATATTTTTTGATACATTTGGATTATTAAAGCGGCACTTGCTTAAAATATAACTTGATGTGTACTTGTAAAAATTTATTTAATCTATATAGTTCCTAATTAGAATTAGTTTTTATTTTTTGTCATCTATTAATGTCATGCATGCCTGTGATTGTAATTATTACACTGTAATTTTATGTTGTAATTGACCATATATGATTTTATCTATGTGTAATATTTATGTTGGTGTGCTAAATACATAAAAAAAAAATAGAGTTTATGTATATTACAATTTTCGACAAAAATTTCAATATCTTATGTAGATACTGAAATATATATGTAGGTATTTAATAAGCTATGTCTCTATAGGTACGCGTTTCTCATACAGTAATTAATTAAATCTCCATATTTATTTTAATGACATATCGTTATTAGTGTAATTACTAACGTTTGCTCGCGGCTTCGATCTCGTTACCATAGATTGAACCACTCAGGAGCATTACTTTTTCCAGTAGAAAAATGTATGTCCTTTTTAGCACCCCTGATATGTCTATTCAAAATGTCATAATGATCGGTTCAGTATTTAAGGAATAAAAGCGTATAAACAAAAAATCATATAAACTTACATTCGCATTTATAATATTGGTAAAGAAGTAAGAATTATTGCAGAAAAATTATTTTTCTAAAGACCAACAATGCGTAATTATTATTTGTAAAGTTCTGTACATAAGAATATGTACCTTAATTTATACATATAGATACAATTGATGGTTGTGTGAAACACAGATTTTTTTTCTTTAATTTATCAAAAATAAGCTCGCAAAAGTATCATTTAAACCTCTTTTTACATCACCTATTGTTTTTAACACACTTAAATAAGGAGGAGGTTCTCTACTCGGCCGTTTTTTTTAAATAATTGTACCCAAGAACTTCGTAATGTATAAACCGATTTGTAAAAATATTTATTTTTAGAAAGGGGATATTTTAATGGGTCCTTTTTTAATTTAATTAGTATTGGACCTTGGACTTCGAAGACACACAGGGAAACAACTCAGTCTTACATTTTGTTAACTATAAAAGATTGTGTTATACTCAACTTAAAAGTTTACTTTGATTGCGATTATACAATCTTACGTAATCGTTATGAGCGAATGCCAAATACAATACGACTGTTATCGGACACTTTGAGATATGGAACAGCTTAGAAGGTCGTCCCTGCTCCGGGCAATCTTCCAAGTCTAACAACGTCTCCAATAAATTACCGACTCGAATGTGCTCAACTATCATTCGTTAACTGATTAAAGTGATTGAGTAGGTACTAACTTACCGCTTCTTGTTCGAACTATAAAATTAAGAAACATAATTTCTATTTTTAATGGGAATTCTTCTTCAGGCATATGTTAGCTTTAGAATAAGATATAATATAATAAGATATGTCAATACATAGTATTTACAAAGAAATTAAAATATTTGGATTTCAGTTATCAACTTGGGGCTATAAGTCTAGAAAGAGTATCCGTTATTCGGGACTTAGGAATAACTTTTGACTCCACTTTGTCTTTCCGGCAACATATATATATAATATCGTATCAAGAGCTAACAGGGTAGTAGGATTTATTCTACGTGTATCACAACCATTTTGCAATAACGGGAGTATTATCGTGCTTTATAACACCTTAGTCCGAAGCATTCTCGAATATGGTTCTACGATATGGTCCCCTCACTATTCCACTCATATAGAGCTCATCGAAGCCGTTCAGGCTCGTTTAGTTAGCGCTCGCCTTAGTAGTCCGGTAAAGCTGTAGAGGCCTCCAAAAAAGCCAATAGCGTAGTCAGTTCGAGAAAAAAAAATATTCGGCAGTGTTAACCTAGTATCGGTAGAATTAATTTATGGGTGTTAGCCTAAAATCGGTGGCATTCGCATATTGTTAGTTTTAAGAGAGTATTAGGTGATCATCGCTGGCATTCCTATATTATTAGTTTTAGATTATTTTGTAACTTAAAATATAATAAGTTTGAAATTATTTTTTTAGATCCCCTGTCTCTGACCTTGGTAATTAGTGTGTCTGTAGTTTCGCAAATTTTAATTGGCAATATTCAAACCGTCAAAAGTTACTATTAAGGTTGCTAACAATTTTGATTGGCCGTTGTTTCTTAGAATCTATACTAATATTATAAAGAGGTAAAGTTTGTTACGTGGTTTTATGGATGGCTTGATATTTTTATAGATTCTACAATATAATGTGTAGCGACACACATACTGAAAGAGTATAATAAGTATTTTATTTTTATTTTATGTTTTAGCACACCAACATAAATATTACACATAGATAAAATCATATATGGTCAATTACAACATAAAATTACAGTGTAATAATTACAATCACAGGCATGCATGACATTAATAGATGACAAAAAATAAAAACTAATTCTAATTAGGAACTATATAGATTAAAATCTTATGTAGATACTGAAATATATATGTAGGTATTTAATAAGCTATGTCTCTATAGGTACGCGTTTCTCATACAGTAATTAATTAAATCTCCATATTTATTTTAATGACATATCGTTATTAGTGTAATTACTAACGTTTGCTCGCGGCTTCGATCTCGTTACCATAGATTGAACCACTCAGGAGCATTACTTTTTCCAGTAGAAAAATGTATGTCCTTTTTAGCACCCCTGATATGTCTATTCAAAATGTCATAATGATCGGTTCAGTATTTAAGGAATAAAAGCGTATAAACAAAAAATCATATAAACTTACATTCGCATTTATAATATTGGTAAAGAAGTAAGAATTATTGTTGTAAGGTATCTATTGTAAAATGATATATTGATGTTTATATGATATATGTAGATACACAAATATTTTTTTAAATCGGTGAAATCATATATCACTTTAATCTGCACATATAAACAGACAGGGAGACGATATTTTTAATATGAAACTCATGACGAATATCCACTATAATAGATGTTTATCACAGAATTTGGGGTAGAAAGACCTACCTACTTGTTAGGTAGAGGTTTTTTTTTTCTCGAACTGACTACGCTATTGGCCTTTTTGGAGGCCTCTACAGCTTCACCTGACTACTAAGGCGAGCGCTTAAGGCACTCAGCCGATTTCATTTGGGTAACTAGCTCAAGGGTGCACGGCACTCGACAAAAACTTCAATATATTATGTAGATACTGAAATATATATGTAGGTATTTAATAAGCTATGTCTCTATAGGTACGCGTTTCTCATATAGTAATTAATTAAATCTCCATTTTTATTTTAATGACATATCGTTATTAGTAAAATTATAAACGTTTTCTCGCGGCTTCGATCTCGTTACCATAGATTGAACCCCTCAGGAGCATTACTTTTTCCAGTAGCAAAATGTATGTCCTTTTTAGCACCCCTAATATGTCTATGTAAAATGTCATAATGATCGGCGTATAAACAAAAGCGTATAAACAAAAAATCATATAAACTTACATTCGCATTTATAATATTGGTAGAGAAGTAAGAATTATTGTTGTAAGGTGTCTATTGTAAAATGATATATTCATGTTTATATGATATATGTAGATACACAACTATTTTTTTAAATCGGTAAAATCAAATATCACTTTAATCTGCACATATAAACAGACAGGGAGACGATATTTTTAACATGAAACTCATGACGAGTGTCCACTATAATAGACATTTATCACAGAATTTGGGGAAGAAAGACCTACATACTTTATTTATGAATGAAAAAAATAATAAAAGGAATTGCAATTTCTCTATAGTTGTTGACGTGCTTTAGGACGCAACAATATACATTTTAATGGTTATTCGGTTGATTATGAAATGTTGATTATGGAAAAAAAACTTTCCGATGGGTGTAACTTTAGAGGTGTATGGGGTGTCGAATAACATCGAAGACTTGAGAAATCCAAGCCAACCTCACCTGCACGTGGTGCACCCTGCTGAATAACGGTGGTAGGGTTTTACATCCTGACCGGGTCGCAACCACCATGTATATGGCGATTTTTTTTTTTTTTTTTTTTTTTCGAACTGACTACGCTATTGGCCTTTTTGGAGGCCTCTACAGTTTTATCGGACTACTAAGGCGAGCGCTTAAGGCACTCAGCCGATTTTATTCTGGTAACTAGCTCAAGGGTGCACGGCACACCTCGGCTTGGCCGTTACCTGTTGCATGCAATTCGCGATCTGTCTTAGCTAACCTAAGTTAAGCTAAACTATTCATACAGATATGAGTTATTGATACATGCATGTGTACCAGGCATGCGTGTCTCAATAACTCTTATGTGTATTTTTGTGTCGGAAAATTTTTTGAACTATTTCAGTTCGATACGGGTAAAAACAAAAAGAAAAAACCCATCCACTTTTTATGTGTAAGCGTGTGAGCGTGCACGTGTGTGGAGGTGATATGTGTAGTGTTGTTGCAGTGATGTATTGGTGTGTCACTGTATCGCGCGAGCAGCGTACTCAAGGGCTCCACGCCGAGGGATCGGACCTAGGCTTGAGCCGCTGCCGAGGGGGGCCTAATCAAGTGTGCGGGAACGAAGTTTACCCCCAGACCACGGCGGTGTGATCTGTGGTTACGCGGGCGTGGGCATGAATACGCTCTGTTTGGAGAGACAGGCTGGTACTGATCGTTCGCTGGCGTTATTTTGTCGGGAGGATCGGTGAAAATGTTTCGCGGACGTCTTTTGTGTCGCGCGGCGTTCGGTACGGTTTCGTAATTCGTGGCGGATACCACTAACGGACTGGGTGTTAGGTAGAGGAAGACTATATCTATTCATATAGGTTACCTACATCGTAGTAGATACTTACCAGGCTGGCAGTAACAACGATAGTCCGGTCCCTCTCTGTCTGGATCAAGTTGTTCTACGCAAATACCTTTGATACAAGGATTGGATGCGCAGGCGCCGCCGTTGACTGACAGTTCGCACCGCGTCCCCATCCAACCTTCAGCACAAGCGCAGTGGTACCTCGCTGTTCCATTCAAAGCAATATTTATACATGATCCACTATTCAAACACGGTTCCGAATAACATGGTTCTCTTTCACACCTTTTCCCGGTAAAACCTGTTAACAAATATTATTAGAACTCTTACACGAACGCCTTCATTTTTCTAAAGAATATTTCAAAGGACCAATGTAGGATAACATAAAGACCTTATTATCACTAGCTATGCTCCGTGGTTTCCGTCGTGGTTGTTTTACCCTCCCTCTACCTCCAATACTCCACATCGCGTATTCGGACATATGAAACTTTTACTTAAAACCGTTTCGAAAATATTTCATGACAAAAACTGATATATAAAGTAAAGTGTTCAAGAATCAAACTATTAAAACTCAATATTTCAAAACTGTTATTACATCACTTATCAAGTTTTTTTTTTGGATTAAATCCTCTATGTATTGTCAAGGAAGTAATATATATTGTCAAGGAAATAAATTTAGTTTAATGATATACAATCAAGCATACTTTGCGTAGTTATTTGCGATGGATTTATCTACTGTAATAAAATAATCATAAAACTGGATTTTTATAGATTTATTGTCTCGTTATAATGTATTGATCATCATTATTTATTTATGATTGCAGTTGATACAATCATGATAATAACGCAAATTCAATACGCAAAATATTTAGACGAACAAGTGGTACCTAATTTTAAAAATATACATTATAATAACAGCAAAATACGTGTGATTTTATGTGTTAGGTATAGGCTTTTACCTATTTATTGAAGTGTGAAAGTGGCTTAGATAAATTTAACATCTACTGGTTTTCCTCCACCACCCTTCTATTCGGATGACCAACTTTAAACACACGCCGTTGCGTTGGAATACCTTTATAATTATAGACGCTTTCATATAAATAAATAATATATAATAGGGAAGGTAAGTAATTTTGTTTAAATACTAATCGTATTATAGAATATATTTTGGAAAATATACACTTTTTTATGTCAAAAGTCGGCAAACGAACAAGTGGGTCACCTGATGTTAAGTGATCACCACCGTCCATAGACACTAGCAACACCAGAGGAGTCGCAAGTGCGTATGTATGG
>MU158914.1:319766-357108 GCA_015888305.1 Antheraea pernyi | reverse complement strand
GAAGGGAAAGGGGGAAAGGAGGTGGGCCTCCGGCGCTCTCACTGACCGAACGAAACGCAACAATGCAAGCATAGTTACTTTACGTCGGTGTTCTGCGAGAGGGTGGTACTACCCCGGGCGAGCCGACCCATTCATGCGGAAACTAGTAATAGCTACAGCGTGGCTCTACCACCTTCACTTTAAAATAATAACGTCTCTATTAAAATTAGGCTCAAAGAGGAGACTCATAAAAGTTTTGAATCTGTCACCAAGACCGAGAAGGAACTTCTGAGAAGAAATGGGAACGAAATTATTGTAATGGATTATTTATTTCATTCATTCGTTAAAAAATGTAATGTTCTTACCTTATATTTTGTTGGGACGAGCTATATCTATCTATCTAAATAAAAATGCCGAATTTATTCACGCGCTTTTTTTTCGAACTGATTACGATATTGACCTAGCAAGGTCTTAACAGCTTCACCGGAGTACTAAGGCGAGCGTTTAAGGCACTCAGCCGATTTTATTTGACAACTGATGTACGCTCTTCATTTCATAACGTTGTTACGCCAAATAAGATAATTACATTTTTGCTAGTTTTGTGTATTTTATCATATTTGTGTAATTTATTATATTCAGATTCTTTGCTACAGTTTATTACTTTTTGTTATTTATTAAATACTGTTTCAAATTGTTCTTATAGTTTAGATTCATATATACCATTAAAACTTATTTACACAAACAAAACGTTATGGTATAGTATAAACGTAAAGTATCGTATAAACGATTCTTAGGTGGTAGAGCCACGCTAATGCTATTACTGGTATCAACATAAATGGGTCGGCTAGCCCGGGGTAGTACCACCCCCTTATAGAAAACCGATGTGAAGTAATAGTGCTTGCATTGTTGCGTTTCATAGGTCAGTGAGAGCGCCGGATAACACACCTCCCCTCCCCGTCCCTCCTTCCCCACGCGCCATCCCGCAAACACAGGGTAGCAACGCACTTGCGACTCTTTTTGGTCTATCGACAGTGGTGATCACTTAATATCAGGTGACCCACCTGTTCGTTTGCATCCAATGATATAAAAAAAAGTTTTTTTTTTTTCGAACTGATTACGCTATTAAGCAAGCAATGTCTTAACAGCTTCACCGGACTACTAAGGCGAGCGCTTAAGGCACTCAGCCGATTTTATTTTGACAACTAGCTCAAGGGTGCGCGGCACACCTCGGCTTTGGCTGTTGCCTGATGCATGCAATTCGCGACCTATGTAAGCTAACCTAAGCTAAACTAACTATTCATACATATGTGAGTTGTTGAAACATATATGTGTACCAAGCATACATAACTCAACAACTCTTATATATATTTCGTATCTGATAATATGCTAAACTATTTCAGTTTGATAAGGGAAAAAAAGGTAAAACCCTTCCACTTGCATGTGTAAGCGTGTATGCGTGCACGTGTGTGGAGGTGACATGAGTAATGTTGTCGCAGTGATAAAAAAGTTATAGTATAAACGTTGTTGTATAGTATATTATACACATTGGTATCGCGAACGACATACCTACAGAATATAAAAATTCAGTGAACACAATATGTGTCAGTGTACATGATAAAGAGTCTTATTTACCGTAAGGACAAAGGCATCGAAAGTTGCTGGCGTTGCTACCGAGAGGTTGCGTGAGGTCGACACATATGCCGTTATTCAAACAGGGTGATGAATTACACGCTTCTCTTTCCTCGCAATGTGATCCCACGTAGCCCGAACAACACTGGCATTCGTACCCTTCCTACAAATTTATTATGTGTGTTATTTATACCAATACATTGTAGGTTTAGAAATACTATGAAACTTATTGTCAAGGGTCGATGTTTAAAAAACGTATCTTTTCACAAATTAAATCCCATAATCTTTATACGTATCTTACAGAAAATTATATTGCAATTATAATGAAATTGCATTCATAATAAGAATAATCTTATATATAAAATTCTCGTGTCACAATGTTAGTTACCATACTCCTCTGAAACGGTTTGACCGATTTTTATGAAATGTTATATGCATATTCCGTAGGCCTTAGAATCGGCTACTATCTATTTTTCATACCCCTAAGTTTCATAAGAGTTGTCCACCCCTAACATTTATTTTTTTATTTATTTAACAATTTTATTTTATTTTATGTTGTTATAATGAGGCATTAAAAAATAAATACAACCCTAAATTTTCACCCTTCTAACACCAACCCCTATTCTTTAATAGTCATTTTAGTAATTAATAATTTTTCATCCCACTCGATAACTGATCAATTATTTTGAAAATTATTTCACTGTTAGAAAGGTATATTAGATTACGTTTTATTTAGGTAAATATATATTATATAGTAAATGGGCGTGGAGGTGAGGGTCAAAGGAGCAACCCAGTGGATATCGGGAAGACATTTCTTGACAGTATATATATAGTATAGTTTCAAGTCACTATTGGACCCGATAAGTTACGCTACAATCGGGTTTTAGTTTTTTTAAGATTTTTAGCGTTTATATAGCGAATAAGTAATAAATACATTTCAATCATTTTTAGAAATGTCTGTCTGTTTATCTGTTTGTTTGAACACGCATCACTGCTAAAATACTGTGTACATAGAAAATACAATACATAAAGCACATCTTCGAGAAATATTTAGACTTCGTTTCATCAAAATCGGTTTGGTATATCAAAAGTTATTGTACTTTTAATGACGACGCAACCTAAGTACGAGAGAAAAGTAAATAAGTAAATGGACTTAATACATTCAAATGACTTTATTAATGACTTTTTTTACATAAGGTTTCACGACGACGAAGTCCCGAGCACAGCTAGTGGTTAATATAAACTACCATTTACGTTAAATACGCTAACTTTTTACAAAATTATACTGTATACTTTAACAAATTTTCACGATGATATTTTAATAAGTAATCTATGTTTTATATCGAAGAGTAAGTCAACTCTCATACATATTTACAACCGATCGATATATACTTGTTAATAAATAGCTGCTTTTGCGGGCAGGTGGAAGTAGCGATTATTTATCTATGCTAATAATGAGATAATCGGCTTACGAAGAAACTCGGAAACATAATAGAAAAGAAAATCATCTAAGCGGAAGTGAGTCATATAAACTCGTAGAAATAAAAAACGAACATAGTTAATCATCTTTTCGAATTTGATGCCACCTACTTCAGTAAATTAATAGGCATACACTTATCAACGAGATTAAGAACAACGCTCCTTTAATAATCGTCCTGAATTACCACAAAATACTTACTATAAATGAACATTGATGCAGATTATAAACGAAAATTGATTACTATACGCAAAAAATATAGATTTTAATCGAAAGAAACGATAACTAAGTATCAAAGTCATTTATCAAGTTAGGGAATGATCATTATAAAATACGTTTGCATAATTTTGTTAAAATTGTGGGTATAAAATAAAGTGAAAACAGAAAAATTACATATAAAATTTCTAATATAAGTTGCAACACTGGAATACGTGTATTGCGATTTTCATTTATTTTTTAATTTCGTATTACAACTAAAATATTAAACCGCTGTAATAGTTTTATATGTAAGCGCTTGACACGACATTGTGTCATGTAACACACTTTACAGTTTATAGATTAAAACTGAAATGGAAAAAAATACTTTGTTTCCTTTAACAGCAAAAATATTTCCGAAACTTCTTCCGTATGTTACATGTCTTAGATTTTTTTTTAAATATAACTTCAAAAAAAACATTGAAAACCGTATATTGTAAATGTTTAAAAATATTTCAATGTATAAATTAATATTTAAAATTGTACACTATAACCGAAAATAGCAAAAAAACGTTTGGTTAATTAAAAATTAAAAACAGCAATCTTACCATTGAAACGTTGGTGTAACAAACTCCTTTACCAGTGCAGTCTTGTGAATCGCCGCAGTTGTCCGATTTAACGGTCACCTTCAGCCGCACACATTGAGAACCCCAGTTGTCGGACACCACTAAATAAATCGAATTACTCGTTTTTTTTTAAACATTTTACTTGCCATACATAATCTTGACTTACATAATCTTATAAAGGATGACGTAACTCGTGCATAAAATATTAAATTTTATTACAACACAACCATGTTCTATGAATTAAAGTGAATTAATATAAATTCCAAAGTAGATACACTATTATAATCTTAGATTTACTTAAGTACCACTTATTATTTAAATTTGATAGTCACTTGAGGGTTATAAACGACCTACCGTTAAGGTATGAAATTATGTTTTCTTTTACGAAATGCTTATCCTCATTGTTAAATTCAAACTCACTTTCTTCGAAGCGAGGTACAAACACGTATAACCGAAAAATCGTTATTTTAAATCTGCTCAGCGGTAAACAATAATTTATATAATATAGTATAAAAACTTAACTTATTTATTATTACTATTATTAACGTATAATATAAATATACATTTAAAATAAATAATACGAGCTGAAATGTAATTAATGTGTATGTTTTATTAAACACTACGATACAATGATATTAAAATGTAGTCCGGTGAACTTGTAAATACCTTGCCAGGTTAATAACGTAGTCAGTTCGAGAATAAAAAAGTAAAAGATATTATAACTAAAAAGGTGTAGATAAGTTACCTACATGATATTTTGACAAAACAAATGGCACGAAAATGCATACATACGTAAACTGTCTCAGATAAAATGTGGAAGTAAGATAGCACATTCTCAATATCGGTAGGGAAAAAGAAATAGTTATATGTTGCTTAGATACGGGCGGATTGGTGGGGCAGCCGTTAAAAAGAATCTAGCTACCCAAGTTTTAACAAGGCGCAGTCGAAACGCTTATGACGTATTTATAGTTTATCATTGCTAGAATAGCATAATTATAACATTGCTATGAAAGAAGTAAATAATATATCAACATTTTACAAACGTTAACTAAGAGAAAATAGCATGAGTTATGGCGACGGCTGATTGTCACGCGTAGTAAAAAATTTCTAGACACAACCATTAAGCGAAGTAGAATAAAATCTTAGTAAGACTGTTCCCCTACATTAAACTTTGTTCCGAGTTCCGGTTTATATACGTATCTCGGCGTTTCATCGCAATTCGCACGATGTACTACTATTAACACAGTTTTGTGAAAAATGTTTTCCTTTCATGGCATTTATTTATTATTACACCGCTGTAGAGTTTTTAATATTTTCATGTACCTAATTAACTGTATTTTATTTATGACAAACCGTGCCCGCGACTTCGTGTGTGTGGAACTCTATGTAAAAAACAGTGATTTTTAAATCATCTAAACGTATTGAGTTCATTTACGTTTATCTCGTACTTAATTCGCATCGTCATTAAAATTACAATAAATTTTAATAGACCAAACTGATTTTATTGAAACGTAGACTAAATGTTACTTGAAGATATGCTATATTTTTTTCTTAAAGAGGTTTTATTGTGAACGCAGTATTTTACCAATGATTCGTGTCCAGACAGACAGACAGAAAGACAGACGTTTATAAAAATGATTGAAATCTGTTTTATTACTTACTCCTAAGACACATGTAAATATTTTTTTACAGAAATCTAAAACGTATAGGCACGTTACATTTACATTCTTCTTATATATGTAGATATAACTAACTCAATTTTACTTACTTACATGGCACCAAAGTAAATAATAGTCGTTTTAATTTTTACTGGTCCACGTTTCAGCACGTTAGATGGTGACCGAGTTATTATGCGAATTTTATATATATTTACTTCTTTAAATCTAATTAACAGCAAAGAGCGGGGTGTATGGGGTGTCGAATAACATTGAAGACTTGAGACATTCAAGCCAACCTCACCTGCACGTGGTCCACCCTGCTGAATAACGAACGAGGCAATGGCGAAAGCGGGGTTGGTAGGGTTTTACAGCCTGACTAGGTCGCAACCACCATGTATATGGCGAAAAAACCCGTAATAGTGATTCGCTTTGGCGGGTCGCGTTTCGGGATCAGCCTGTGCATATCCAGCCTTTCGCAGGCCGGCCTGACAGCGGCGACCGGCGATGGATAGTGTGTCACTCGGTGGTCGCCATTGTTTTCGGATTATACTGTGCTTACCATCAGGTACAATGCAGTCATTTTGCCGAGCTACAAAAAAAGAGAACTAAAAATTGTGTAGAAAGTTCAACGTTTTATAAATACAGAAGTATCGATTTCTCGACGTTTCAGGTTGCAAATATATTTTACCTGGCATGGAAAAATATTAAGCCCATTCACCCCTCTTTTACTGGAATACTGGTTTGCCGGGGATTGATAAATATTAATCCCGTCCAGCCCTCAGAAAGGGATCTTTTCTAATATTGGAATACTTAGATGGCGATTACAGTTTAGTCTCAGATATTTCTGAAGTGATAATCACTATGTTAGTAAGAGCTACTAATGAGAACAAAACGAATAAACAGCTCTAAGTGATTCTATTTAATTCTTGATTTTCAGAATATCTTTACCTATTAACAAATTGACGCCAACAGTGAGATCTTTATCATATAGCGTAAACAGTTTGGCGCCATGTTCGTCCAATGCAGTAATATCTAGTAGCATCCCATCAGAGACATCACAATGCTCATACCCTGGGCGTGTCATTTGGTACACAGCAGGCTGCAGAGGTGTGTGATGGGTTCTGCAAAAAATTTCCTACATAAATACATGTCAATAACACGCAAAATTGATGAAGCTAGTCCGCTTAAAATTTAAAGCATTTATGGCTTTAATAATAACGTGTTTGGACACCGTATTCATTGACGTACTTTTGGATTCCTGCCATGAGCTGGAGCGTTCAGTGAAAGGAGAAATCATGATTAAAACCATGGTATGATGGTAAAGTATTTAAATGCATATCTGATTATCTAATATTCTTAAGTTGGGAATCTGACGCCAAGCACATATAGGTGTCTTCCAGTAATACTTGATAGCCAGTCCTCTAAATTTATAATTCACGTTAACATTAACAATATTATAATTCACTGCACATTGTCACTAAATTCCTGGTGAAATTTTTGTCAAACGCTATTATGTATAAAAATCTGCATTTTTCGATAATTAAACATGTAAATAGCATCCAAAGCAGCCAAGATTAGTAACTGACTGACTGACCAATTATTCCTTAATGTAGTTAACTTAAGTAATTATCAAGTGTAAAACCGTTACATAATCTGATTGTACGAGGCGGAATCGATAAATTTTAATATATAAGTATCACATTATCAAGACGCTAAACTAGCGAGCGACTGACGCGTTAATTGCAATATAAAAATTAATAAAAAACATAACCTAGCTACATAAGTATAGCCTTTACCAATGATCGTAATAATTTTTGACTCACATCAGTACTGCAGATTATATACTATTCTCATAGGTTATTATTAAATTTATAGAGTTGGCTTTCAATGGAGCCATTGAAACAACTCTACAGGTGTTTGGTAACAGATTTTCAACTCCATGGTGGTAACTAGCCAGATGACCATTAGAAAAGCCTTAACATACTATAGTTCCTTTATGATGTTTTCCTTAACCGTAAGATCAGGATCTTTGTAGAAATTCAACCTTAAGTTGATAGATTTAATGTCTGGCCACGTCACCACAGAGCTATCATATCTCTGTAATGTGTGACTTATTAAATTTATACGTAAATGTCTATAAACCGTACCTTACTGGTTTACAACAAAAAACATTCCCGGTGTTATTACAAAAAAGTTAAATACGTATTGAACCCTGGCTTTAAAAAGGTCTCATATTAAATGCACCGCGGTCGCAGAATGTTCGCCATCTTGTTCTTTTGTCTCGCTTTGATTACGTTAGTTTTTTTTTTCGAAATGACTACGCAATTGACCAAGCAAGGTCTTAACAGCTTCACCGGACTACTAAGGCGAGCGCTTAAGGCACTCAGCCGATTTTACTTTGACAACTAGCTCAAGGGTGCGCGGCACACCTCGGCTTTGGCTGTTGCCTGATACATGCAATTCGCGACCTATCTGAGCTAATCTAAGCTAAGCTAACTATTCATACATATATGAGTTGTTGAAACATATATGTGTACCAAGCATACATACCTCAACAACCCTTATATATATTTCGTATCGGATAATATTCTAAACTATTTCAGTTTGATAAGGGGAAAAAATAAAACCCTTCCACCTGCATGTGTAAGCGTGTATGCGTGCACGTGTGTGGAGGTGATATGTGTAATGTTGTCGCAGTGATGTAAGATTTTGTGTCACTGTATCGCGCGAGCAGCGTACTCAAGGGCTCCACGCCGAGGGAACGGACCTAGGCTTGAGCTGCTGCCGAGGGGGGCCTAGTCTGGTGTGCGGGAGCGAAATTTACCCCCAGACCACGGCGGCGTGATCTGTGGTTACGCGGGCGTGGGCGTGAGCACGCTCTGTTTAGAGAGACAGGCTGGTACTGATCGTTCACTGCCGTTATTTCATCGGGAGGGTCGGTAAAAATATGTCGCGGACGTCTTTTACAACGCGCAGCGTTTGGTACGGGTTTGTATTTTGCGGCGGATACCACTAACGGACTGGGATGATTCGCGGCTTTTTCAAAATAACTAATCGTTGAGTGATTTTACGTACGCCCAGGTAGAAGGCATCGCTAGGTCACTATGTAGATCAACTCTCCGGACGTACCTCGGGGCACCGGTCACTTTACGTAAAACGCGGTTTTGAAGAACCTGCAACTTATGAAAATTATCTTTCGACATATGCGCAAAAACGTGACTGCTATATGTCATCACGGGATTGATTACGTTAGGTTAGACTTGTCGAAAAGGATAACGCGAACTTGTCTCGGGCGAGCGCGGTGCATTTATTAGGAAACTTTTTTAAACCAAGTATTTAATAGGTATTTAACTTTTTTGTAATAACACGGTCTATGTCTTATTATAACACTTATCGACTTATATCCCAAATTTCAATTGAAACTGTCTAAATTATAATAAAATCATATAGTTTTCATTTTCTTATAACATATTTAATTTACATAATAATTTGATTTTATTTTTACATGTTGGGTCCATTTGTTTCCCGTAAACATCTAAAAAAATTTTTAGCTATTCTTATTCGTTTTTAACGCTTATTAGAACTTATCGATTCCAGTCTGTGTAAAGAACAAGGTTATATATAAACGAACTCACCTGTCGCCCTCGACTCGTGAAGTGTTGTTTTCAAGGGTTCGGTTCTTAACTTCGGCCTGACCGAAGGTTTCAAGAAGTAAGGAGTCGGCGATGCGGACGATAAGGATGTCACCGCTCTGTATGTCGGCAGACCCCTCCCACGATACAACGACTGGGGGGCACTCCTCCTCGCCTGCACCCTGCGTAGTCCCGGCTCCACCACCACCCGCACACTCCTCAGCCATCCGCGTTACATAATCGTGCACACATTATTCCATTATTTAATCTGTCATTGTACTAACTGAAATAGCACTAACGATACTGTTCTATTAATCCTAATATGCATTAAACAAATGACGAGATCATAAAGAATATAATAGTAGTTCATTTATTATATTAATAAATATGCTTACTTGACAAACAAGCTGTAAAGTATTGTAACTTGTATATAATTACGATTCTGGAAGCAAGAGACTATCGAACACTTGTCTTTTTATAGTTATGGCGTAGCAAAAAATATTACAGTTTATCTGATATTAAACGGTCAGTGCAATCTAGACCAGACGTCTACTACTGAGTACTGAATGGAATGCTTCGTTGCGAACCACCCTTTAGAATAGAACACAACTCTAAGACAAAGATAGGTATGATCGTGATCCTTCATTCTTTCTCTCCCACTATTTGTTTCTTCATAATTACATATATTATTATAGCAACAATTATTATTGCAATAATAACAATTTCTTATTTAAATTCTTTCTACAAACGCAAGTCGATAATTATGAAATGGATAAAAAATAAAAGAAGCCCATAAACAAAATTGGATTTCATTTATAAAATTATCTACGATACTTCCAGTGGACTTCATTTGTATAAGAGAAAGTATATTATAACAAATTGTAACAGGAAATAAAAGGAAATAGTTGACTAGTACAATTATAAGTGGACGATTTTCTTGACTGAAATAATAAATAGGGCTCCCACGTTGAAGCGAAAAGCTTTTTTCCCTTATTTTTCCAACACTAAAACGATTTATGGTTTATGTATTCGACCTCGCTATACTCGGTGCTGCTGTCACGATCAAACTTATGCGAACAAGAATATTACGCTTTGAAATAAGGGAGTGAAATGAAAACCTTGTATATATTTATATACAAAGTCGAAGAGATCGCTGTAATTCTATCTAGATCTAATTTTCTCTTTGTTTAAAATTCATAAGAACTGCATATTAAATTGTAACAATATTTAACCAAATATACCTGTTTTATTCATTTGTTTATACATTGTTCCATTTGTTTTAAATAATTGTAGGGGCTTTTATTGACTCAACATATTAGCCCCATTTTCCCTACTCCTTCTAAGTTCACATCAGGAAAGTCGCTGATAAGATATTATTATAAGGTCATATACAACCAGTTGACCACATCCGAACAGGGTTCTGCCAAGATTCTGTGACAAATGTCTACGTTTTGACAAAAACACTTGTACAACTCATCAACGACTCTTCTTCGGTTCTGTTCTTGGCACATCGATTCATCAAGTTATGAACATCATTCAATCTCTCCTCCTAGTTGAGTGATTCCGCTTTACTTACTAGATATACAAAACTTATACAAACTTTAGCCGTTACTTGAGTATGTATAAATTTGTACAATAGAACTAATTTACCCCGTTCATATTTGTTTCACATATTATGTTATAAGTATATAATTACAAACGTAATCTACGTCGAAAGGTTTTCAAGTAGGTTTGTGGAACTGAACTTGTAAACACGCGGTACGAAATAATGTGTCATTCTCAGAGTTTATTCTCTAATTATCAACGCCATGTAGCGACACTGCATCACTAGTCTAATAAATATTAATTTGATGTTATGTATTTATAAAAATACGTGTATATTTTGTAATAGATGTTGAACTATAGCTAAGATAAGCTAGACGAGACTTAAATACCGCGTGATATAATTATTTATATCGGTTTAATCTTTTTATATAAAACTCTTCAAATTTTCGATGTCAAATTTGAAAAAGTATTATATTATATTTAAATTGAAATATTAAATCTCCGAAACGGCTGGAACGATTTTGGCGGCAACTTTACGGGCAGATAACTGAAATACGCTATTTTATTTCAGACTAGCGTTAACCGTTGCTTCGCCCACAATGCTATCTCCAAAACAGTTGTACTGATTTTCATGGGACTTTCACTGGTAGATAGCTAAACATATAAGAAGTAATTTAGGTTATTTTATTTTAAAGTACTGATATCCGCGATTTTGTTCGCAGTGGAATATCCGAAACGATTGGACCGATTTTCACAGGACTGTTCCTACTAAAGTTATAAGGACTAACTAACAGGTTGTTTTGTTTTAAGCTAACTGTTACCCACGATATCCTTTGTGGGGAATTTAGCAAAAATATATTGTTTGCTGTAATCTGCATTATATTGTCTTTTTGGACAGTTTGGCGGCTATTTTATTTGCCGCGCTTGCGTCTTCATGACTCAGTAACCATAGCATCATATAAGAATAGTGCAATTCATATAAGAAGAGTTCAGAGAGCACTATGTTTATAGAGAAATATTAAAAACTGCCTACATATAGAGTTTTATAGCTTGATTAATATTAATTCAAAATTTCAAGACCTTAACGCATCTGTATTTTTAATTAGAAAAGGGGTTTATATATGACCATGGGTTCAAGTTCCAAATATGTTACTGATGGTATATCCCATTCGGCAGGCTGTTAGTATTCACACATCTAATGTACACGTTAAATGTCACGGAGGTGGCGTGCGTGTGGTACTTACAAATGTTTTTGAAAGAGCACTACATCTTTTCATAATTTTACATTTCTTTAATACAACTCCAAAAAAACGTACCGAGCCGCGGGCATCAGCTAGTAACATAAAAAAAATGTTTTAATATTATCAATTTATACAACATGGACATGTGTATATTATTTATTGTAGAATTCTTATTATAAATAGCTTACATCTTCCGGCGGCTGCACGCGTGTTTTATGTTCGTATTGCTATTGTTACTGCTAATTAAATATTACTACATGTTATTATTTCAAGACAATTGACGATCATTTTTATGAGATATAAATTCTGGTACGTAGTCCGGTGAAGCTGTTAAGACCTTTTTTTTTAACATGGGGAAATCCCTACGGATTCTCACCCTAGCCGGGCAGCTGAGGCTGGGGTATGTCCGACTGCCGGGGTATGATGACTGATGACAAACCTCATTTGACACGCTGTTAGTATTTACATATCTAATGTACACGTTACATGTTACAGTAAGTGACGTGCGTGTCGTACTTACAGTTGCTTTTCATTGCAAAGAGCATTTCTATAATTGTACATAGTCTCACAATTTTATAATTCTTTAATACGAATAAAAAAAATTCGTGTGGAGCTAGTCTAAAAATAAAATTGATAATGTTTATACCGTATATTTTTTTAAATAGCATATACCTCCCATGAACAACATCTCATCACAACTCGTTAATATTTATCAATTTCGGTGTAATTTTAACAATTCCTGTACACTGTCATATGACGAATAATATTATCTTTCCGTGTGCAAACTTTCATACAAAATGGGTCAAGCCGTTTTTGAGTTAAATCTTAACATACACACAGACAATATTTTTAATGTCCTATCTGTTATCAGTTATCAAAAAATTCTTTAAAAAATCTACCTATAGAACTACAGATTTTTTAATATACACTAAAATCGGACAGAAATAATTATATTATTTCGAGCACACCTAATAATTGTATTTGTTGAAAATAGTTCCTACATTATTTAATACTGGAAGAGGTAGCTTTAATAAGGCTAGAATGAATTAAATCAGCAATAGTGATTATGTTAAATGATTTATATAGATAATAAATTATTTTTCGGCCTTTATTTTACGGTTTAATAAATGAAAAATCTTCGCCAGCGCCCACAAAGATATGCTTTTAGCTATTTAAAATTTAAAAATATAAAAACATGACATTATATCGTATTATAAAACAATAATTTTATTTGTTACTAGCGAACCTGGTGGACGATGTCCTGCCTTGATAATGAAAAAAATCCTAAAAGTCAACCGCAACGCCACCTACCGGGTCCAATTGTGAATCTAAACCATTCTCGGAACTACTGGAACACGCACACAAAGTTTTATTTAAATCGGTCCAGCCGTTTAGGAGGAGTTCAGTGACATACACACGCACAGAAAAAAAATATATATAAAGATAAACTAACCACTTCAAATTTTAAGTATTTCGTTTATTTATTACGAATATTATTATGGATGCATGGCGACAGATTATCAAACTGAGGCTGATGGCCATCCAGGCGGGCATTAGAACAAGCCCTACGACCACGCTATCTATGTCTTCAGCACCATGTTGTCCTTCAATAAAAATTCGAGATCATTGTACCTACAGATTCAAAACTGCATCGATCGACGCAATATCCGAACACGCTATCGCTAAGGCATAATTGTTTCAAAACCGAATGCTTGTAACAATCAAGGCATATATATGCCTTAGTATAAGTTATTCCGAGCCGAGATGAAAGAAAAAAATCTCGTCATAAATTTAGACCTCACTTGAAAATAAATGGATTTAATTTACATCATACTTCATACTTCAGAGAGTTCGTTATACTTACAGTTACGGGTAAGTTCAACTCGTGTGTTTCATTCCCCCGCCACAGACGTGATTCTCTTGGCAGTACGGGTAGATCGCAATCTATAGCCCCGCGGCGCTCTTGTCGTCGCGCTGGTGAATGCGCCACTTCCCCGAGTGCACTAGAACTAGTGTTTAACTTTTGCCTTCTTGCACTTTCCACTACGCTTTTTGTGCTTAGGTACACTTTAGCGGTTGAATAGCGTGCAGTCGGGCTCTCAGTCGCATAGTATACTTTAGTGGTTTTTGTGCTTTTCTTTGTAGTTGATGTGATGGGAGTTACTGTAATCTCTAATGGTTCCACTGTCTTATTAAGAACAGGAGCTTGTGTTGTTTGTGAGCTGGTTATTGTTTTAATTCCACTCTCAGTGGTTTCTCCAGAACACGATCCGATTAAGGTCAGCATTACCGCAGAGGCTATTATTAAAAAGCGAATCGTTCTCGTTTTGTCATTCATAATGTAGTGTATAGTTTTTATTTACGACTATAATTATTTAATTGAATGAATTCTGTATGAACGATAGTTTCGTCTTTGGCACTTTCAAATTATCTGGAAAATAAGCTTTCATTATAGTAATTAAAATATATAAAATCGAATTATTTATAGTACCTACCTACATAATAGATTTCATATTCTAGAATCTATATTGAAAAAAATATCTTTATTTACAGGTTAAAATATAAATATGTAATAATAATATTATAATTTGACTCGTACAATAAATTAAATGTATTTAAAAATCTTTGCCGCCAGTTTCAGTATATTTTAATTGTAATAGAAATATCAATAAACTTGTAATGACGACTAATTTATATGTAGATTTGAAAATATATATGACAATTGAAAAATATGAAAGTAATACCTTAAACTTAATGTATAAGAAAAAACAAGTAGTTTAATATCTATAAGGGGAAATTTCCGAAGGAACGTCAAAACACAAAGATAAAGGCAACGAAAACACCTATAATTGGACAGACAGGAGGGCTCTTGTTTCGAGAAGCGACCCTCTTCAAAACAAGTGCAGACCTTCGATCAACTTTACCTTAACGCCTAGACTAGTAGCTTCATAAAACATTATTAATTTTATTTTAATAATGTTTACATAGATATACGACTCTTAAAGACTGTGTGATATGGCGATTTAAAATAGAAACTACAGGAATATGAAATATTTTCTACAATTTTCGCAAGTAATTTGATTTACTTATTAGTTTTTGCAAAATGTTTGTATATCCTTGTTATTATTTAGCAACTTATTTCAGTAATTATCCGTTATATATAAAAACATACGCAATTATAATTTAAAATAATATTTAATGTCATAAAAACATAAGCTTTATAGTGTGTGTCATTGGCACCCAAAACTATTTCAATTATACAGGTATATATTTATTTACTCACATAATAATACAGCTATGTGGTTCAATCTTCGCATCATAACAACATATTGTAAAGGCTAATAAAAATGTCTAAAATAATGTAGCCTTTTACACTTGCTATATTTATTATCAGTAAAATAAACGTATCTTGTGACGCAATATATAATTATCTATTTTATTTGTCAAATATGACTGAGGATTTGATCAAATTGCATAATTAATAGAAGAAATCTTGTGTGTATAATTTTCAACGTTTTGGCAGAGGATTATAGAAAGCAGGAGCAGACGGCGGGATCGCTCACAGCCTCCGCGGCACTGAGGACACAGGGGCGCCGAGCCGCCGCGTCCTGCACCCCTCGCTTGCACCCCCACACGCCTAGCCCATATCTTTACTTTATTTTGCTCCTCGCCAATGATACTAAAATATTCTTAGCAATTTACGAAGCAAGCTCTTTAATTGTAACTCACACATTAAAACATAAAAACAGTTTAATAACACCCTATTATATCATAATAACAAGACATTACTCTAAAGCTCCTAATTATGCATTATTGCAATGTACATAAATCACTTCTTAAATTTATAGGAATTCAGTTAACATTTATTGTTGTCATACTAGCAAAAAATCTCCACTAGTCACACTAAAATGCTGTGTTTTATTATTTATAAGCCACTTTGTATTTAGATTAACAAACGGAAACGGCGAACCGTAAGGCGGGCGGCCGCTCCCGGTTACACAGTGTCACGCTCCCCAGCTACTAATTTTACTTTATGCTCTAACTTTATACATATATGTAATTGTATATTTAAGAATACTTATGTTCTTATTTTAATGATTTTGTGTACTATTTGTGTTTAATTTAATGATTATAAAATACAACTTCATAAATGTTTTAATGTACTTTTACGAGGAACAAATTCGCTATTAAAAGCCATTCTACAAAAATGCTTAATTAATGTAATATTATGGATATAAAAGAAAGAGAAAAAAATATAAGAATAATTAAAATTAGAATAATAAATAAAACGGACTCCACACCAATGAAATAGAAAACTCCACTGGTTGCAGTTAAAGGGATTTATGACTAATTAAAAAATAGACAAATATACACTAAGATTAAAGAATAAAAATACATAATGTTATGTAATAAGCCGTTAGTACGAACGTAAGGGGGGTAGGGGAAGGTCGTTCGAAGTCGTAACGGTTGGCGTGACGCCAGCACGCTTGCGTCCCGCGCGGCCACGGTCGACTACCCTTATCTCTTTGCGAATTCAACGCCAATACAAATCACTTTTACCTTGTAACAACTAGGTATTGATAAGAGCAAAGTTTTAAAATCATTTAAGTATTGCTGCAGTTGATTAACCATTACCGATTGTGACCGAGTTGGTGGGAAACCGTTCTTTATTCCAAGTGTATATTGTAAACATAGCAATAGTAATTTTAACAAGATATATTTGTGACACTGAACGTAGCAGAAGACAGAGAAAAAAAATTAATGATTAATCAAAGTTGCTGTTTCGCAGTCATTTAAGTGTTGTTTTGTTTTAGATTGATTGCGCTGACCAAACTCGGGGTTGTAGAAACTAAACCTTAGTGCCTGTATGCTTTATAATGTTATTATGTATATTAAATTCCAAATAAATAAAGAACTTTTATTGCTGACCTTTTCAATTAAATTATCATTCTCATTAAATTTTATACCTTGTTAAACATTTGGATGCGTGACACGACGATCCCGTTTAACACAAAATAGCTGATGCATGTGTTTCGTGCAAGGACCGTAACTCGCAGAACAGTTGCGCGCAGAATATGTTACAAGATATGATTACTAAATAACTACATCTTTCTAAATATTGTTTGTATAAAGAACGTTATCAGTATTGTATTACAAAAGAGTGCATCTTTTCATAACTTACCTTACAGATATAATGTTACGTAAGTCTTATCTAAACATATCTTTTTTTTTAAGTCTTCGAAAGATTTTATAGGTACATTTAATTTGTAGATCCACCTCCTACTAAGAGTCCAATGCATCTCTCTGTGTTCTAACAAGCCAGACGTCACATAAGATTATTTATTAAAGGTCCACAAAACTGAGTTCTATGAACAAAAATGGACACGAACCCTATTATATGTGAACACTGCATGCATAATATAAGAAGGCAATGTCATAATATTAATACAAAGAAAAATTAAATTATATTAAATATTAAATTTTTTTTTTCTAGTTGAGGCCAAAGAGACAAAAAATATATATCCAATTTGAAACGTAAACTATTACAAAAAGAAAGCATGCGATACAAAGGGCAATGTTGACCTGCGTTAGTTCTTGCTAATGTTAGATGAAAAGTTTGTCTGTTAAGTAAACGACTGCCTATACGTGGGACACCCAAGGGTATTTTTTGAAGACAATCTGAAGTTTCTAGGAAACCGTGTATCAATTTGTATATAAACATTACATAAGCCACCTTTCCACGAGTCTGTAATGGTTTCCTTTTATAAAATTCTAAACGTTTGGAGTTTGGTATACTGTTATGGTATTTGTTGTCGTAATAGGAAAGGTAATAATATAAGAAACGTTTTTGTACTCTTTCTATTGTATCTATATGAACCTGATAACAAGGGTTCCATACTGGACTACAATATTCTAGAATACTACGAACTATTGACTTAAAAATGATAATGGTTAGCATCGGCTGTTGCAATATTTTTAATTGTCTGAAGATAAAACCTGAGAGATGGGATGAGTTATGAATAATATTATTAAAATGTGGACGAAATGATAGTGCGGAATCCATGATAACACCTAAATCACGGATTGTGGAGACTTCCACTAAAATAGCATTATTAATAGTGTAAAATACATTAGTGGGGTTTTTCCTAGTATATTTGATATGAAAACATTTTTCTAAATGTAGTTCCATTTGGTTATTCAAACACCATTCAAAAACCATTAAGTTACGATAGTGAATCTTGTGCACAGTCATTGAACTACAAAAACTCGAATTAAAGTAGCGCTCAAAACCGTCCCGCAATAACTCCCCAATGTACATACGTGATTATAGTTATGCGATAAAATTATGATTTTACAAATTCAACCTTACCTGAATGTTTTAAAGTTGTTTTACAGGGACGTAAGCGACGCGAGACTATGTGAAACGGGTTCAAAATTATGCTTATATGCTTTCTTATACACTTTGCCGGAAAATCAATATGAGTATTCAGATTAAAATCACCAGGGACTAACGTCCTAAGAAAAGGCTTAGAACGTAAAGTATGCATTATACGACGTTATTTTTTACGAACAATATGATACTATGAATAAATGTTAAAGGAAACAAGCAGGATCATCATCCCATTTAAGATTCAATACCCAGAATTTAGATAATAATTAACCTGACACACCTCGTGAGGTACATGGCTCTTCAATCTAGTAGTTTTGGGCCAACGTTGCAACCAACTAATCCACCTCAATTTAAATTCGGTTTTCCGGGCAATCAAAGGAGATTACTGCAAAATAATAATAGACCATGGGACCCTTAGACACAGTTCGGATACAAGCCTCAATTTAGATATAAGCCACAGTTAATTAACGACATAAAGATCAACATCCGATATACACGTATGCGTTTGTGAATCATGCCATTTCAATTGTATGATTCACAAACGAATATATGTATGAATAGCTTAGAATAGTTTAGCTAGGTTAGATCCGGGATTTCGGTAACAGCCCAAGCCGATGTGTGCGCGCACCCTTGAGCTATAGTTACCTGAATAATCGGCTGAATGCCTTCAACGCTCGCCTTAGTAGTCCAGTGAAGCTGTAAAGACCTTGCCAGATCAATAGCATAGTCAGTTCGAGATAAAAACGACATAGTCTGGTCAAAAACTATCAATAGGAAATTAATTGTAGTTTCAAAAATATTACAGGTAGGTAGCTTAAGAAACTCTACATTCATAATTAAGGATAACAACTTTCAACTTAACGAAAACATTGCGATTATGATCAAAAATTTAAGCGACAAAGTTTTAAAATACAATATAACATTAAATATTATAAAACAGAGTCCTCTGTCACGTCTGTCTGTTCGCGATAAACTCAGAAACTACTGAACGGATTTTGTATCCGGTTTTCGCCATTAGATTCACGAGGAAGGTTTAGGTGTATAATTTGTCAAGATTTTTTTATTATCGAAGCGAGACGTCTGCCGGGCTCGCTAGTAAGCACATGTAATTCATTATCTCATAACTTGTCGGCTGAGTGCCTTAAGCGCTCGCCTTAGTAGTCCGGTGAAGCTGTTAAGACCTTGCTAGGTCAATAGCGTAGTCAGTTCCAAAAAAATAAAATCTCATAACTTTAAAACAATTTATACTAAATCGAATGAAAATGATACCAGGTATGTTTTAAACAAATTAAGAATTAATTACCTATTTAGGGAATTTAGTTCCTATAGATGAAACAATTACCTCAAAAGCTTATTTCAAAAGACATAAATTTAATTACCCTATGGAAATACTTCTCACACAAATAAGAGTACTTATATCTATTATAAATTAATTACCTTACTCGTATTATTCGGATAATTTTTGGATATTAT
Source organism: Antheraea pernyi (assembly GCA_015888305.1). Lineage (NCBI taxonomy): Eukaryota > Metazoa > Arthropoda > Insecta > Lepidoptera > Saturniidae > Antheraea > Antheraea pernyi. Next base: position 337,262 of record MU158914.1, on the reverse strand, counting down.
TTTACTTTAGCGTACATTTACTAATTAAAATTGGTAACACTATCGGTTGACGGTGAAGGAAAACATCGTCAAGAAACCTAAACTTGAGAAATGTTCTTGTAGTACGGTTGTATGTGGCAACACAAAGAACTGTGGATTCCTCAGAGTTTGAAATCGCCAATACGTCGTGGGGTGGCGTGGTGATTGTGCCCATACCTTCCATCGGGAAGAGGCCTATGGCCCTGCAGTGGATCTCTTACACGCTGGGGATGATGGTGACCGTTACCTGATAGTGAAAGGGTTGAAAATAAAACTGCTCACTCATGCCAGTAAGAAAATCAACGAGTTTAGCTTTTTACGCCTCGAGGATGAAATTACATTAGGGTGTTTTTTAAACGACAATTTCGGTCCTGTAGCAAAATTTAAAATAAATGTAAACTGTTTTTAAAATGTAGTAATTTTCTATAAGTCGGTTGCACTACATGTTATCATATCGTTCGAACTCGGGAATTATTACGTTACACATGGATTTCACATCTGCCAGGCGTCCCGTGACGGCTTAATTTTTTTGTGATATTGTTAGTTATATTTTATTTAGATAATTGTTAATGAATCTACAAAAAAAAATGTTAACGAGATATTTATAGAAAATTTAATCATCTACAAAAAGGTTACATTGACCTTATTTACTTTTTTATGGCATACAATTTTAGAATCATAATAAACTATGTATTCTAAATTCTCCAAATAGGGATAACTTCGAACTTAAGTAAGGAGGAATTATAGATCCAACACCTACTAAGAGTGCAGTTTAGCACACAGAGTACATCTTGTATATGGTTCAGCACTCCTGCACAATGTTTTGTTGGTTTCATTTTAGATATAAGTCAATTTTAAGAGGATTTTATAAGCGAATGTATGTTCTAATAAAAAAAAAATGATAACGGAATACACTAAGCCTAAAGGCAATGGCTTTTAAGCGCAGCTACCGCAGTTTAGTTAGTACCAATTTGTAAACCTGAGGTATAAAATCTACCACCATAGAAAGGCCACAGCAAAATATAAATCTATACTAATATATAAAGCTGAAGAGTTTGTTTGTTTGGTTGAACGCTATGATCTCAGGAACTACCAGTCCGATTTGAGAAAGTCTTTCGGTTTTAGATAGCTCATTTATCGAGGAAGGCTATAGGCTATATATAATAATGCTAAGACCAATAGAAGCAGAGCACCAATGAAGAATGTTTCAAAATCATGCACTTTTTTTGCTTTTGAGCGATTACGTTATTATTATATACGTTGCCATGGTAACGTGGTAACTAGTAGTAATAATATTCGTCCAATAGGACAGGCGAAGGAATTAATCCATACTGCCAATTCTGAAGTTATGTGGTAAGTATCAAAGCTAACGTTTTTAAAGTTTATTTTGTTTTCCTATTCAAATAGTTTATACTACTTTTATTTCCAATTTTTTATTTGTTCTCTATTACGTATTATAAAAATAAAGTTTGTGTATGTACAATTAAAATAACAACTTTTTGATGAATGGATATGGCTACAAATGACAAAAAAAAACTTTTTTTATACTTTGTCTATATTTTTATATTATTATATTTTGTCTGTTTGTTTGTTTGTTCTGGGTAATCTCCAAAACGACTGGACCTATTTTAACGGGAATTTTACTTTTTACTGCCAGATAACCGAAATTATAGCGGTTGACATATTCTATTTTATTTGTCCGCGGCTTCGTCCGCATTACTTTGGGCCGATTTTCACGGGGTATTCACTGGTAGATAACAGACCTCATAAAAAATAATTTAGGTTTTTTATTCGCCTTCGGACGCAGTGGAATATCCGTAATGCTTGAACTGATTTTCACGGGACTTTCACTGGAAGATAACTCACCTTATAAGAAGTAACTTAGACTATTTTATTTTGATTCTCAAGACTTCGTCCGCAATATCCTACTATCTCCTAATTGATTGGACCGACTTTCACGGGGCTTTTACGGGCAGATAACTAGCGGGCTCGGAAGACGTTATACGGACGGAGACGGATAATAAAATGAAAACCTTGACAAATTATACCTAAACCTTCCCCATAAATTATCATTCTATCTACTGGTGAAAACAGCATGAAAATGGTAGTTTTTGACTTTATCGCGAACAGATAAGCTGACAGAGGACTTTTTTTAACCGACTTCGAAAAAGGAGGAGGTTACTATGTTCGGTTGTATGTATTTTTTTATGTATGTTAATCGATATTTTAGTCAATTGTGAACCGATTTTAATAATTCTTTTTTTATTTGAATTGGTACACTATGTAGTGATTAACTGCTACCTATGTATTCGTCCGTGTGAAATTGATCAAAAATATGTTACAACTGCGTGAGACGTGTACCTTACTGACTCCAAGAATAAATATACATAATTGAAAGACATATATTTGTATGTAATATGAATTATATCATCTTTTTGGTCAATGGCGGCCATATTGTTTTATTTACCACGTTTGCTTCTACATAACTCAGTTATTGTAGCAACGTATAAGAATAACTTAAGTATATCGACAATACGGGCATATTATATCTATCTATAAAATAAAAGACTTAAGATATATTGTTCGATAATGTATAGTTTATAATTTTCATTACTTTCTTATATAGTGTCAGTGAGCACTGAGTTTGGTATATAGTAGGTTGAAGTTCCAGGTATGTTGCTGATGATAAATCCCATCCCATTCGATATACTATTAGTATTCATATATCTAATGTACATGTTACAGTAGATGGCATTCGTATCGTAGTTACAAATGTTTTTGAAAAAGCGTTTCTGTAATGTACACAACCACTTACAATTTTACATTTCTTTAATAATTTTTTAAAAAGCGCGTGCGGAGCCGCGGGTAACATCTAGTTACTAATAATTACGTGACTAAAAGTATTGTATGATCTTAAATTATAGACATTTCACATACAGTATAGGAAGACAAAAAAAAGTCAGTTTTATAAATTAATTTAATTATGAAAGATGTTTATAGAATTATGTTGAATCAGTCGTTTTTAAATGATGTTTTTATTATGCCTTTACAAAATCTACATTAAACTAATATTTAGTAATATGTGTGTGCAATCCCTAACTTTTGCTAACAATTTAATGTATAATTTACTTGAATCCAGTGAATCAATGTAATCTAAATAAAACGATTAGATTATTATGTTTTATTCTACATAGCTTCCACTTCATTTTTTGCAACACTCGCCACTACGTTTGCTGACGCTGAATCGCCTTTTATATAATTCTGTAAAAAAGAAAAAAAAACGTTAACTGAACTCATATCAAAGCTTATAGATTAAAAATAAAATAACGAGCCAATCGTATTATATAATGTTGTTTAATTCCCCCCCCTTTACTCCCCCCCCCCCAATTCCTAACCTTCAGACTGAGATACGATGATATAAATTATGAAAAGTTACCGACCAAACTTTAGGATGTTGTTCACATAATTTAATCAGTAAGCCTGTTTTGAAACTTTGATTTATTAGTTTTATCATAGAAAAGAAATGTTTGCATTTGTTTGCGTCTTCAAATATTCCTCTACTTAATTCAATTTAGGCCTTGAAAAGGCACGTATGAACGTTAAGCACTCAATACAAACACAACAGCATCAAGTACCCACCCAGTCATCTAGTAGAGCAGTAAACACCTTTTGTTTAATTTTTACATACATTTTTATACAGTAGATACAGTCATAGAAGTAATTTTTAACGAATTTTCAGAAAGGTATCTAATTTCCAAAAATTACTATCGTTCACGTAGTTATCCAATATCAGCCTTTTTACAAAAATAATCCACTGACATACTGCTTGAAGTCACTATCTGAGAAATCGGTAATGTGCTTTGGGACCTTATTGTAGAATCCAAGACTATTTTTATTACCCATAAAAAAATATTGGTCCGAGTCTAAAACATGGGACGGCTGATTTATGTCTAGTATTTAAATTATACAGATCTTTTACAAAATCTAGCTTATCTATGTATTTACATACATAAAATTATCAAGAACTAGCCGTTGCGCGAGGCTTCGCTTTCGTTAATGTAGCTTTAATCTATCCCTCGGGAACAAAACTATTTTCTAAATGGAAGGTACACTTTGACCTTTTTTGGACCCCAAGATATATGTAAAATTTCACGACAATCGGTTGAGTATACAAGTATTGGAACAGGGCGGACAGAATTCATTATTAATTTCTGATGTCATAAAAGTGTATATATGTGTATAAAATCGATACAGGGATAAAATATTTGTCACCTCAGCTCTAGCATAATGCATGTGCGTAACAAAGACATTCACATTCGCATTTATAATAAATAGTAAGATTAATTTTAAACAGGGCGAGCAGAATACATTATTAATTCCTGATAACATAAAAGTATATATATGTGTGTAATCGTTACAGAGATAAAATATTGATCACCTCTGGCATAACGTGTGTGTTGTAATTCGTGTAGTTGTCTTGCCCTTGCGCCGCCATCTTGTCCGGGTGGAAACGCAGCCGGTGCGAGCGCAACGTGGACGCGTACGCGAAACGCTCGTCGCACCATTTGCACGTCAGCGGCTTATCCCCAGTATGTGTGTACATGTGGACCTACACGGCAATTGTGTCGTTACATTTACAAAATAGGCTAAATCAAATTTTAACCATTCATATTATTTCACGTTATTTTTCAAGATCTTTGTACATGTAAACATATTATATGAACGATTGCAACTGGATTTAGCTCATTTTTAAATGTAACGACTTATTACAGGCGGTGGTCAATATTCCAGGTCGAGTAGTTTGAACGGTGGAATAACAATTCAATGTTGTCAAGCTCGAATCCCGGCATGTACCCATAGGATTTTTCGATTTTTTTTATTTTTGCACGGCAAAATGACTTCACTATGCCTGATGGTAAGCACAGTACAATCCAAAAACAATGGCGACCACCGTGTGACACACTATTTATCGCTTTTCGTCGCTGTCATGCCGGCCTGCGAAAAGTTGGATTTGCACAGGCTGATCCCGAAACGCGACCCGCAGAAGTGAATCACTATGACGGGCTTTTTCGCCATATACATGGTGGTTGCGTCCCAGTCAGGCTGTAATACCCTGCCACCCCGCTTTCGCCATTGCCTCGTTCGTTATTCAGCAGGGTGCATGCACCACGTGGCGGTCAAGTTGGCTTGGATGTCTCAAGTCTTAGATGTTATTCGACACCCCTTACTAATTTACATTGCTAACACACTCAGCTGACTGTGAAGGACAACATCGTGAGGAAAACTGAACCTAAGTAATGGTTTTGTATCGTATGTAGGTAAAAATAGAACAGGTTTTCTCAATATTTGAAATCGCCGTGGGCAGACGCGGACATGTTGATTATGCACATACGTTCCTTCGGGAAGAGACCTTTAGCCCATCAGTAGGCCTCTTATATGCTGATATTATTATTATTAATCCAAAGAAGTATCGAAAGTATCATTATCCTGCTTTCGATTATCAGTTATGGAGCACACGGTGCTCACACTCAACGACACGATACGAACAACGAATATTTGTTTTATAAGCATGTCATCGTTACAAACTGCAATATGATACAAAATACTACGTTACCCAACAGCACAATAGCTATTACTATATACTATATAACAATTTAAATAGCCGCCTAACGGAAACAACTAAACGTATCGATCATAAATATGGGCGAAAAGAGAATGGGTGCGACCCCTAACTGCGATACACGCGCTTGGTACGCCATTACTAGGTGAGAGGTTATATTACTTTAAGAATTTCGTCAATTAATCAGCTCCACTTGCATTTTTTTACAAGAGCATTTCGAAAATGAGAAGTAATGAAACAAATGGCGTCCAAGATATACAACATGTATTAAAACATTCCTATTTGTAAAATAAAATTAGTTTTCGTATGGCTTTATTAACTTTGTTATGATAATACTATTTAGAAATTGGTAGGATTTATTAGTTAGTGATTGGTATAATTTTTTAGGGTTTCAATATCTATTTCATGATAACAGATAAACAAAAATTTTCATTTTTTTATGCACAAGATACCTACTATATTATGAAGCCTTTGATATCACGATAATACACCGATATCATACTAGTTAAGCAGTAACTCGATGGAAAAAAAAAAACGCATGTGATATGAGGACTCCCGTTCGGATCGAAGTTCTTTACGTTTTTTTCTAAACTCCGAGTGTATTTCGAAATGGAGATTCAGATTGTAGATATTTGTATAGTTCCGTCACGTAAGGAAAAAGAGTTATACCCCCTCTATGTTACTCTCTCTCTCTCCCTGTATAATCGGAATATTTTTATCCTCAATTCAAATAACGTAAAGTAGGAAATCGAATCAAAAAGTTTCATATAATACTTTAGGGAACATATTCAGATATTAAAAATTAGATATAAAAATATAAATTATACAAAAAAAATTATAACTAAGAATAAGTTTTCATTAATTTTTTAGTACGTTCAGTGTTACTTGAATTTAGATACTAGTATGCACAAACACACACTCGTATTAAATAGCATGAGACAGAAGAGAGATGAAATAAGTCACATGAAGGGGAGTACCGCTTTTTTGTTACGTGACGATTTCTACAAATCAACTCCATTTGCCCGCAACTAGCATACTCATGGAAGGATTTAGGTCTTGGTATAAAAATCTATAATTTATTCACACACCTTTAACGTTTGCCTTCTCTTGAAGGCTTTGTTGCAGTAAGTGCAGACATGCCTGCACTTGTCTTCATGCACGAGTAAGTGCTTCCGAAGCGTACGTCGGCTGTTCAACACGCGCCGACATATGTAACACTCGTACGATGTATCCTCATGTGTGTCCATATGAGTCTTCAGGTTTGAATATGTCTTAAATCTATGAATATAACAACATCTTATTGTCTACATACTTATACATCTCTTATCAAAATGTTTATTCAGTAAAATCCAAACAGATGGCATTGGTTGTTTTTGATTTTTAAAACTTATACAAAAGTAAGCTGTCGAGGGACGAATGGCATTTGTCAGACAATGATATCGATTGTTACTGAAAGGAATTTTTCGAGTTTTATTAAAAAGTAACATAAGAATATTAAACATTTTAAACATGTACAGCTCAACGTAGTACAATAAATGAGCGCTAGATGGCGTTAAATAACATTTGACGGTTACAGATTTTTTTATCACCAACCGCATCATTAAAGGTTTCACATTGTTTAACATTATGCCTGTAGCTACTTTCCACCATCGCACTGCACGTCATCGGCAGAGAATTCATCCCCACATATTGAAACCGAAATGGTCTCGGACGGTCCGGTTCCAGAGGGTTCCTTCCACGAACGATCCGGTTGTGGAATGAGCTTCCTGCTAAAGTTTTTCCTGGGGACTACAGTATGGAGTGCTTCAAGGGGAAAATAAATAGGTTATTTAAGGGTCGGCAACGCGCATGTAACACTTCTGATGTTACAAGCGTCCAAAGGCTGCGGTGACCACTTTACATTAGGCGGCTTGCATGCTTGTTTGCTACTTTCGTGGTATAAAAAAAACATCAATTATATGAAAATGTACAGAGCTTACATTTTATTATTTTTTATTTAAGGCTGGCAAAGCGACAGTAATACCCTTAGTGTTACAGTTATTCATAGAATGGTAACCACTTAACATCACATGCATGCATAAAAAAATATATATTTGATCATTTTATAATAAGTAAACATCATATTCGATACCTTTAGATAAATTTAATAAAATGTCAGTTATATGTATAAAAAAATAATTCAACTAACGGTTTATTACATTTCCCACAGACGAAAGGCTTATCGTCGCTGTGTATAGCGCGGTGCTGCCTCAGTTCGCCGTTGGTCCCGCACGCGTACCCGCACAGGTCGCACACGTACCCCTTGATCTTTTCGTGCACCACGCGCTTGTGAGATGCGGCCGACGACCGTGTTGTAAACCTTCGTTCAAGACACTTGTATGTTTTCAAAGTGAATTTTCTTTTTATTGTTGCACGTCAAAGTGACTGCACTATGCCTGATACTAAGCACAGTACCGAAAGATTTTCTCAAATCGGATTGGTAGTTCCTGAGATTAGCGCGTTCAACCAAACAAACTCTTCAGCTTTATATATTAGTATAGATGGGCGAAAAGAGAGTGGGAGCGAGCCCTAACTGCGATATACTCGCTTGGTAAGCCATTACCAGATGACAAACAATGGCAACTACCGAGAGACAAACTATTCATCGCCGGTCGCCGCTGTCATGCCGGCCTGCGTAAGTGTCTCTTCACGATGCTCTTGAAGGACCCCATGTCATAGGGCTACGGGAGGGCTTTGAAATTCTGATCCGATATACAACATGTATTAAAACATTCCTATTTGTAAAATAAAATTCGTTTTCGTATGGCTTTATTAACTTTGTTATGATAATACGATTTAGAAATTTAGAAATTGGTAGGATTTATTAGTTAGTGATTGGTATAACTTTTTAGGGTTTCATTTAAGGCTGGCAAAGCGACAGTAATACCCTTAGTGTTACAGTTATTCATAGAATGGTAACCACTTAACATCACATGCATGCATAAAAAAATATATATTTGATCATTTTATAATAAGTAAACATCATATTCGATACCTTTAGATAAATTTAATAAGAACTTCTTGTTTCGTTTTGATTTACACAACTACAAAATACAACAACATACTGTTTGTCATTTGTTTTAATAATAATAAAAAATATCCAAGTAATTTAGACCGTGTCGCTTAACATGGCGGTGGGTTCTATAATAACCATTATGAGATAAAAATCGAGAGAGCAGTCGCTCGGAAAGTCGTCCGTGTGTTTTAAACTACGGTAATGATTGTCCTTCTTTTGTATCGTTAAAATACAAGTCTAAGTAAGTTAAGTACACATTTGCTTGTCCAGTGCAAGCTTTATTGGACATGGTTGTTTTTAGTATAGGATATCTTCTGAAAATAGCATGTTAGATCTAGTCCCTTTTTAGTTTCTAAACAGTCCTGAATAGTTCTGATTAATATTATATATGCGAATATGAGTTTGTTTGTTTGTTACGCTTCGATGCCTTAGTTATTCGAAAAACGAAACGTTGCTTATTCGTTGGCAGAGGTATAGGAAAGGAAATAAGGGTATATTTCATGCAGCAAAATTCCTATTGCCGAGGGATAAATTAAATCCACATTCGCAAAGAAAGCCGCAGACAAGCGGTTCCAAGCTCACAAACGGTATCGAACCACTAAGTCTACGGAGAGACGTCGCCTCTTTATGTGTGTTCTACCGTTTGTATAATGGGTTGTGTTCCGAGGAACTGTTTAACATTATGCCTGTAGCTGCTTTCCACCATCGCACTGTTCGTCATCGGCAGGGAATTCATCCCCACACATTGGAACCAAAATGGTCTTGGACGGTCCGGTTCCAAAGGGGTTTCCTTCCACGAACGATCCGGTTGTGGAATGAGCTTCCTGCTAAAGTTTTTCCTGGGGACTACAGTATGGAGTGCTTCAAGGGGAAAATAAATAGGTTATTTAAGGGTCGGCAACGCGCATGTAACACTTCTGATGTTACAAGCGTCCATAGGCTGCGGTGACCACTTTACATTAGGCGGCTTGCATGCTTGTTTGCTACTTTCGTGGTATAAAAAAAACATCAATTATATGAAAATGTACAGAGCTTACATTTTATTATTTTTTATTTAAGGCTGGCAAAGCGACAGTAATACCCTTAGTGTTACAGTTATTCATAGAATGGTAACCACTTAACATCACATGCATGCATAAAAAAATATATATTTGATCATTTTATAATAAGTAAACATCATATTCGATACCTTTAGATAAATTTAATAAAATGTCAGTTATATGTATAAAAAAATAATTCAACTAACGGTTTATTACATTTCCCACAGACGAAAGGCTTATCGTCGCTGTGTATAGCGCGGTGCTGCCTCAGTTCGCCGTTGGTCCCGCACGCGTACCCGCACAGGTCGCACACGTACCCCTTGATCTTTTCGTGCACCACGCGCTTGTGAGATGCGGCCGACGACCGTGTTGTAAACCTTCGTTCAAGACACTTGTATGTTTTCAAAGTGAATTTTCTTTTTATTGTTGCACGTCAAAGTGACTGCACTATGCCTGATACTAAGCACAGTACAATATAAAAACAATGGCAACTACCGAGAGACAAACTATTCATCGCCGGTCGCCGCTGTCATGCCGGCCTGCGTAAGTGTCTCTTCACGATGCTCTTGAAGGACCCCATGTCATAGGGCTACGGGAGGGCTTTGAAATTCTGATCCGCAATCTTTTTGTACGACGAAAAGTGGTGGAGGTAAACACTGTGTCAGGTAGAGTGTTAAATAATAATACCAATACTATAAATACGAATGTGAGTTTGTATGTGGCTTCCACGCCTTAATCGAAGTTTTGCATAAACATTGTCACGGGATTATCGTAGAAATTTAGAAATTGGTAGGATTTATTAGTTAGTGATTGGTATAACTTTTTAGGGTTTCAATATCTATTTCATGATAACAGCTAAACAAAAATTTACATTTTTTTATGCCTTTGATATCAAGATAATACACCGATATCAAACCAGTTAAGTAGTAACTCGATGAAAAAAAACGCGTGCGATATACCCCTACAAAAAGTACAGCTTTTACGGGGCATTCGATGCCAAATTGAACGGTTTGAGAATAAAATTTGTTTGATATCCTTAAAATCGACTTAGGTTTAAAATTAAAAAGTCTTTATAAACTTTTAATTTAATAATTACATTTTTTTTTTCTATAAAGGCCGTTTAAATTAAATAAAATAGATCAACTTGGGACCATTTTTAAGAAAGATATGTCGGATAAACTAAAAACATTTTTTTTTTACTTTCGTTATTTTTGAACAAGTACTAATATAAAGCTCAACATTTATCAAGAGGGGCTATTGTGAGGGGTACTAAAACATATCACAAAATTAAAATCAACAAAAAATGTTTTTTTTTTTGCAATCCCTCCGATTTGACACAGAACGTCCCATTATATTATTCCATCCACTCAATATCCAATGGAATAAGCAAGGAATTCTCTCAATCATGGATATTTAGTAAACTTTAATCAATAAACATGATTCACATCTTCCATACACCTTCTTCATGTAGCCTGGTAGTGTTTTATTGCATTAAAGCGGAGTGCTTACTTTTTATTTTATTTACTTAGTTAAATGTAATAAATAAATTCTTATAAATATATACCAATACATTAATGTATTTTAGTAAAGATATTGACTATCTAGTTTTATTGGTCTAATATTTAGTTTTACTCATAACTAGTTGATACTTCGTCTACGTTGTTGATTATGTTATAAATATATTTTATGTACTAAAAAAATTGACAGCAAAAATATACTTTGCTTAGAAAATTCCTCTGTAAACAATTTTATTAAATTACTTCCCCTCTACTGCATATGCACATCATATAGCTTGCCCAACTTCTCCTTGGCAACACGGCGCTAAAAGCAGGAAATTTATAAAAATCATAGTTTTTTTAAATTAGTTAACTTTATTAGAAATGTATCCAATAGTTAATGCGTAATGCTCGCACAACGCAGACCTACGTCATTTTATTATGTAAAATATAAAAGCAGGGGCGACAAATCTAAACTGATCTGTGCGGAAATAGATAAACGGATTTAAATGTCAATAGGCATATCGGTCATTCTTAACATAGGCAAAACTCCAAGATAATACCAACCAAAGTCAATTACAGTAGGGTCTTATTCAAGAGGACTATGATGATGATGAGATGTGACCCTTTAAACATTCACATGGTATATTCGGTATTGCGAAATCACTATTCGAAAACCTGGTAAGCATGTAAAAAAAGACTCGCCCCAATGAATCACGAATCCTAAAACGTGGATAGTTTATAACAAATGATTATCTTACGCGAAAACATTTGGATTTTTATGATCCTTTACATGCTTGTACATCGCTGATTTCGACTTGAGTGTTATGCCACATACACAATTAACAACTGGTAAGGTTTTGTGAGTTCTTTGGCAATGTGTCCTTAGGCTGTACCAACTGGAACATTTGGCTCGCATGCTTGATTGCTACTTTCGTGGTATAAAAAAAAACATCAATTATATGAAAATGTACAGAGCTTACATTTTATTATTTTTTATTTAAGGCTGGCAAAGCGACAGTAATACCCTTAGTGTTACAGTTATTCATAGAATGGTAACCACTTAACATCACATGCATGCATAAAAAAATATATATTTGATCATTTTATAATAAGTAAACATCATATTCGATACCTTTAGATAAATTTAATAAAATGTCAGTTATATATATAAAAAAATAATTCAACTAACGGTTTATTACATTTCCCACAGACGAAAGGCTTATCGTCGCTGTGTATAGCGCGGTGCTGCCTCAGTTCGCCGTTGGTCCCGCACGCGTACCCGCACAGGTCGCACACGTACCCCTTGATCTTTTCGTGCACCACGCGCTTGTGAGATGCGGCCGACGACCGTGTTGTAAACCTTCGTTCAAGACACTTGTATGTTTTCAAAGTGAATTTTCTTTTTATTGTTGCACGTCAAAGTGACTGCACTATGCCTGATACTAAGCACAGTACAATATAAAAACAATGGCAACTACCGAGAGACAAACTATTCATCGCCGGTCGCCGCTGTCATGCCGGCCTGCGTAAGTGTCTCTTCACGATGCTCTTGAAGGACCCCATGTCATAGGGCTACGGGAGGGCTTTGAAATTCTGATCCGCAATCTTTTTGTACGACGAAAAGTGGTGGAGGTAAACACTGTGTCAGGTAGAGTGTTAAATAATAATACCAATACTATAAATACGAATGTGAGTTTGTATGTGGCTTCCACGCCTTAATCGAAGTTTTGCATAAACATTGTCACGGGATTATCGTCTATCCCTAAATTGATAATTAATATCCAGATACAAAACTCACAAGTATACTCATCACACAAGTCGGCCATGTGTGCGGGGATCGGATCCGCGACCTCTTTGCTAAATCATAGTACTTATTACGGTACCATAAGGCCTATCATAATTAAGAATAAAAAATACTCGACTCACATGTAAACATTATATCCAATGAGAAATCTCATCGGCTAGTCTATATCTAACAAAAATTGTGTTTTGCCTTTTATAGACCCAACAAAAATACTCCTAAGTCGTATAACAATACTCTAACACTCGCCACTCCACTCTTTATCGACAATATATGGGTATAGTGACAAATACCACTACCAGGGACAAATTATAGTATAGGCTAAATGACGGGATTTAGTTAAACTTAAAATATTCCTTATGATTTCACAAATGCTACACTCAATGAGATAAAAAAGCATCAGCATGTTTAATATTAATTTTTTTACAAACTTTTGTAATACAGTCAATTAAATAACAGGACCAAGTATAATATAAAACTTCTCTAAAAAACAGTTTTTTATCGATATACATCCAACCTGTCAGTCGAACACATAAGTGGTAAAAACATTACACATAAAACCAATTGAAGAACTTACTTCATGTTACACACGTCACAGCGATATATTTTCCTCTCTTCAATAGGTATATGAGATTTCTCGTGGGATTTCAAGGCCTCCTTAGAGGTGAATATTTTGTCGCAAGACGCACAACAGTACTTCCTTTCTGATTTCGGTACGTGTCGCATCTTGTGCTTGTTCAACGCCGTCATTGTAGTTGTTATTCGTGGGCATTTATCGCAACTGTAAAATATTGTAAGAGTTTAAAAAATTTGTATACATTTATAGATTTTTTTTTTATATCATAGGAGGCAAACGAACAGGTGGGTCACCTGATGTTAAGTGATCACTACTGTCCATAGACACTTGTAACACCAGAGGAGTCGCAAGTGCGTTGCCAGCCTGTGTTTGGGGGGAGGGGGAGGGAGGTGGGGGAGAAGGGACAAGAAGAGGGAAGGGAAGTGGGCCTCCGGCGCTCTCACTGACAGAACAAAACGCAACAATGCAAGCACTGTTACTTCACGTCGGTTTTCTATGAGAGGGTGGTAGTACCCCGGGCGAGCCGACCCATTCATGCTGTACCAGTAATAGCTTCAGCGTGGCTCTACCCCCTACAAAAAGTACAGCTTTTACGGGGCATTCGATGCCAAATTGAACGGTTTGAGAATAAAATTTGTTTGATATCCTTAAAATCGACTTAGGTTTAAAATTAAAAAGTCTTTATAAACTTTTAATTTAATAATTACATTTTTTTTTTCTATAAAGGCCGTTTAAATTAAATAAAATAGATCAACTTGGGACCATTTTTAAGAAAGATATGTCGGATAAACTAAAAACATTTTTTTTTTACTTTCGTTATTTTTGAACAAGTACTAATATAAAGCTCAACATTTATCAAGAGGGGCTATTGTGAGGGGTACTAAAACATATCACAAAATTAAAATCAACAAAAAATGTTTTTTTTTTTGCAATCCCTCCGATTTGACACAGAACGTCCCATTATATTATTCCATCCACTCAATATCCAATGGAATAAGCAAGGAATTCTCTCAATCATGGATATTTAGTAAACTTTAATCAATAAACATGATTCACATCTTCCATACACCTTCTTCATGTAGCCTGGTAGTGTTTTATTGCATTAAAGCGGAGTGCTTACTTTTTATTTTATTTACTTAGTTAAATGTAATAAATAAATTCTTATAAATATATACCAATACATTAATGTATTTTAGTAAAGATATTGACTATCTACTTTTATTGGTCTAATATTTAGTTTTACTCATAACTAGTTGATACTTCGTCTACGTTGTTGATTATGTTATAAATATATTTTATGTACTAAAAAAATTGACAGCAAAAATATACTTTGCTTAGAAAATTCCTTTGTAAACAATGTTATTAGATTACTTCCCCTCTACTGCATATGCACATCATATAGCTTGCCCAACTTCTCCTTGGCAACACGGCGCTAAAAGCAGGAAATTTATAAAAATCATAGTTTTTTTAAATTAGTTAACTTTATTAGAAATGTATCCAATAGTTAATGCGTAATGCTCGCACAACGCAGACCTACGTCATTTTATTATGTAAAATATAAAAGCAGGGGCGACAAATCTAAACTGATCTGTGCGGAAATAGATAAACGGATTTAAATGTCAATAGGCATATCGGTCATTCTTAACATAGGCAAAACTCCAAGATAATACCAACCAAAGTCAATTACAGTAGGGTCTTATTCAAGAGGACTATGATGATGATGAGATGTGACCCTTTAAACATTCACATGGTATATTCGGTATTGCGAAATCACTATTCGAAAACCTGGTAAGCATGTAAAAAAAGACTCGCCCCAATGAATCACGAATCCTAAAACGTGGATAGTTTATAACAAATGATTATCTTACGCGAAAACATTTGGATTTTTATGATCCTTTACATGCTTGTACATCGCTGATTTCGACTTGAGTGTTATGCCACATACACAATTAACAACTGGTAAGGTTTTGTGAGTTCTTTGGCAATGTGTCCTTAGGCTGTACCAACTGGAACATTTTTTTTCGCACGATGTGCATACAAAGCTACAACAAGAGAACAAAATGTTTTATTCACAGTAACCATTTAAAATAACTGAAAATAATAAAATATATTGTATGATTACCAACAGTTTCGTTGGGCATTTAAAAAAATGGAATAAGGCCAATGAAATCCAAAACATAAGTAGCCTAGAACCATCTACTAGAAATTGCTCATCAGCTGATCATAATCCTTGCCGATACATTCAGTAGTTTTGACGTGACTGTACTGTAGAGTTTCAGGTTCGATTTGATGCTAGCTGATTTACAAAATAAAATAATATGATTGAAATTGTTGACTTTTGCGCTTTTTTTAAAAGACTGACATAGAGAAGTACATTTCTTGTTTTAAATGTAAATTTAAATGAAACAAATCAAGATTTTTAACATGTACCTCACTTATTTATATTTAAAATATATAAAATAGTTGTAACAAATTAAAATAATCAACCTTTGGGTGCAAAAATTTGTATCAAAATTGAGCATCTTCTAATGGAGGAAAAGCTTCTATTATAGCTTATTATGATATGATTTTATAAACACTGATACTTTATAATGTGTCTATGTACAATTTCTCTAAAAGTATAATTAATCATTTTTATAGTTTGTCAATTTTTGAATGAAATATATACTTTTTTTATATCAGAGGAGGCAAATGAACAGGTGGGTCACCTGATGTGAAATAATCACAACAATCCATAGACACTAGCAACACCAGGGGAGTCGCAAGTGCGTTGCCAGCCTTTTAAAGAACTTTACACTCGTTTCTTATAGGTTTGTAAAAAGTATAAATGTAAAATATATTTCATATATACAAGTTTTCATCAATATTGAATTTAAATCACATACTATAATATCATGAGAAAAACAAAATATGATTTCTAAAATTACTTCATTCTTTATAACAGCAATTTATTGTGCTAAACTAGAAAGCTTTTCAGAATTTATAAGATAAAATCAAATTAATAGGATTACACTTACTTCACAAAATCTTTAATATTTAAACTATCATACTTTGAATCCTCTTGATCCTCCTGTTCTCCCAGAGTTGCCATTTTTAATATTTTGCTTCCTAATTTGTGATCTGATACATGTTTGTAGAGGACACTTTTCGATCTTATTTCAAAACCACATAAACAGAACACAACAGGTTTAGACCTGTGCACCTTAAAATAATGATATCGTAAAGCACTCCATGTTTTCATTTTGTTTTCACAATATCTACATTCCAATCTGTAATAGAATAATGATTTATGTGCGTTAAAAATATATACACAGATATCTTTTCTGTTGTGAATTTAGTAATTTCCTATATACCAGTTATATAATTCTACATTTGTATTTATGTTTCAAAAGGCAAGCCTTGTTAATAATACATAACATTCTTATTTCTGATAAAGCGATTTTTTTTTATTGTTGCACGTCAAAGTGACTGCACTATGCCTGATAGTAAGCATAGTACAATATAAAAATAATGGCAACCACCGAGAGACGAACTATCCATCGCCGCTCGCCGCTGTCATGCCGGCCTGCGTAAGTGTCCCTTCACGTTACGCTTGAAGGACCCCATGTCATAGGGCTACGGGAGGCCTTTGAAATTCTGATCCGCAATCTTTTTGTACGACGAAAAGAGGTAAACACTGTGTCGGGTAGAGTGTTAAATAATAGTACTAATACTATAAATGCGAAAGTGTGTTTGTATGTGGCTATCACGCCTTAACTACTCATAATCGAAGTTTTGCAAAAACATTGTCACGGGATTATCATCTATCCCTAAATTGATAATTAATATCCAGATACAAAACTCACAAGTATACTCATCACACAAGTCGGCCATGTGTACGGGGATC
>MU158914.1:269558-317924 GCA_015888305.1 Antheraea pernyi | reverse complement strand
TTCCTTCCACGAACGATCCGGTTGTGGAATGAGCTTCCTGCTAAAGTTTTTCCTGGGGACTACAGTATGGAGTGCTTCAAGGGGAAAATAAATAGGTTATTTAAGGGTCGGCAACGCGCATGTAACACTTCTGATGTTACAAGCGTCCATAGGCTGCGGTGACCACTTTACATTAGGCGGCTTGCATGCTTGTTTGCTACTTTCGTGGTATAAAAAAAACATCAATTATATGAAAATGTACAAAGCTTACATTTTATTTTTTTTATTTAAGGCTGGCAAAGCGAGAGTAATACCCTTAGTGTTACAGTTATTCATAGAATGGTAACCACTTAACATCACATGCATGCATACAGCAAAAATATACTTTGCTTAGAAAATTCCTTTGTAAACAATGTTATTAGATTACTTCCCCTCTACTGCATATGCACATCATATAGCTTGCCCAACTTCTCCTTGGCAACACGGCGCTAAAAGCAGGAAATTTATAAAAATCATAGTTTTTTTAAATTAGTTAACTTTATTAGAAATGTATCCAATAGTTAATGCGTAATGCTCGCACAACGCAGACCTACGTCATTTTATTATGTAAAATATAAAAGCAGGGGCGACAAATCTAAACTGATCTGTGCGGAAATAGATAAACGGATTTAAATGTCAATAGGCATATCGGTCATTCTTAACATAGGCAAAACTCCAAGATAATACCAACCAAAGTCAATTACAGTAGGGTCTTATTCAAGAGGACTATGATGATGATGAGATGTGACCCTTTAAACATTCACATGGTATATTCGGTATTGCGAAATCACTATTCGAAAACCTGGTAAGCATGTAAAAAAAGACTCGCCCCAATGAATCACGAATCCTAAAACGTGGATAGTTTATAACAAATGATTATCTTACGCGAAAACATTTGGATTTTTATGATCCTTTACATGCTTGTACATCGCTGATTTCGACTTGAGTGTTATGCCACATACACAATTAACAACTGGTAAGGTTTTGTGAGTTCTTTGGCAATGTGTCCTTAGGCTGTACCAACTGGAACATTTTTTTTCGCACGATGTGCATACAAAGCTACAACAAGAGAACAAAATGTTTTATTCACAGTAACCATTTAAAATAACTGAAAATAATAAAATATATTGTATGATTACCAACAGTTTCGTTGGGCATTTAAAAAAATGGAATAAGGCCAATGAAATCCAAAACATAAGTAGCCTAGAACCATCTACTAGAAATTGCTCATCAGCTGATCATAATCCTTGCCGATACATTCAGTAGTTTTGACGTGACTGTACTGTAGAGTTTCAGGTTCGATTTGATGCTAGCTGATTTACAAAATAAAATAATATGATTGAAATTGTTGACTTTTGCGCTTTTTTTAAAAGACTGACATAGAGAAGTACATTTCTTGTTTTAAATGTAAATTTAAATGAAACAAATCAAGATTTTTAACATGTACCTCACTTATTTATATTTAAAATATATAAAATAGTTGTAACAAATTAAAATAATCAACCTTTGGGTGCAAAAATTTGTATCAAAATTGAGCATCTTCTAATGGAGGAAAAGCTTCTATTATAGCTTATTATGATATGATTTTATAAACACTGATACTTTATAATGTGTCTATGTACAATTTCTCTAAAAGTATAATTAATCATTTTTATAGTTTGTCAATTTTTGAATGAAATATATACTTTTTTTATATCAGAGGAGGCAAATGAACAGGTGGGTCACCTGATGTGAAATAATCACAACAATCCATAGACACTAGCAACACCAGGGGAGTCGCAAGTGCGTTGCCAGCCTTTTAAAGAACTTTACACTCGTTTCTTATAGGTTTGTAAAAAGTATAAATGTAAAATATATTTCATATATACAAGTTTTCATCAATATTGAATTTAAATCACATACTATAATATCATGAGAAAAACAAAATATGATTTCTAAAATTACTTCATTCTTTATAACAGCAATTTATTGTGCTAAACTAGAAAGCTTTTCAGAATTTATAAGATAAAATCAAATTAATAGGATTACACTTACTTCACAAAATCTTTAATATTTAAACTATCATACTTTGAATCCTCTTGATCCTCCTGTTCTCCCAGAGTTGCCATTTTTAATATTTTGCTTCCTAATTTGTGATCTGATACATGTTTGTAGAGGACACTTTTCGATCTTATTTCAAAACCACATAAACAGAACACAACAGGTTTAGACCTGTGCACCTTAAAATAATGATATCGTAAAGCACTCCATGTTTTCATTTTGTTTTCACAATATCTACATTCCAATCTGTAATAGAATAATGATTTATGTGCGTTAAAAATATATACACAGATATCTTTTCTGTTGTGAATTTAGTAATTTCCTATATACCAGTTATATAATTCTACATTTGTATTTATGTTTCAAAAGGCAAGCCTTGTTAATAATACATAACATTCTTATTTCTGATTGAAACCTTATGTAAAAAAAACAGCGATAGTAGTCATCTGAAGGTATTTAAGTCCATTTATTTTACTTTTCTCTCGTATTTAAGTCGCGTCGTCATTACAAGTACTTTTGATAGACCGAACCAATTCTAATCAAATGAGAAAGGTCAAAAAAGGTCAAGAATCAAAGATTAAAAGTTACTCGAAGATAAGCTTTATGGGTTTCTTAAAGGGGTTTTATCATGAACACAGTATTTTAGCAGTGATGCGTGTTCATACAAACAGACAGACAGACATTTCTAAAATTTATTGAAATATATTTTATTATTTACTCTTAGAATCCTACTTTTTTCCCACAAAAATCTAAAGAATTCAGACACATTAGATTTACATTCTTATTAAGTATATGTATAGATAAATATAGATTTGAAATTAACGCTTGAAGGACCCCATGTCATAGGGCTACGGGAGGCCTTTGAAATTCTGATCCGCAATCTTTTTGTACGACGAAAAGAGGTAAACACTGTGTCGGGTAGAGTGTTAAATAATAGTACTAATACTATAAATGCGAAAGTGTGTTTGTATGTGGCTATCACGCCTTAACTACTCATAATCGAAGTTTTGCAAAAACATTGTCACGGGATTATCATCTATCCCTAAATTGATAATTAATATCCAGATACAAAACTCACAAGTATACTCATCACACAAGTCGGCCATGTGTACGGGGATCAGATCCGCGACCTCTCTGCTAAATCATAGTACTTATTACGGCGCCATAAGGACTATCATAATTAAGGGATAAAGAATACTCGACTCTTATGTAAACACTATATCCAATGAAAAATCCATCGGATAGTCTATATCTAACAAAATTCGAGTTTCGCCTTTTATAGACGCAACAAAAATACAGTCCTATGTCATATAACAGTACTCCAACACTCGCCACTCCATTCTTGATCAACAATATATGGGTATAGTGCTACCAGGGACAAATTATAGTATAGGCTAAATGACGGTATTTACGGGATTTAGTTAAACTTAAAATATTCCTTATGATTTCACAAATGCTACACTCAATGAGATAAAAAAGCATCAGCATGTTTAATATTAATTTTTTTACAAACTTTTGTAATACAGTCAATTAAATAACAGGACCAAGTATAATATAAAACTTCTCTAAAAAACGGTTTTTTATCGATATACATCCAACCTGTCAGTCGAACACATAAGTGGTAAAAACATTACACATAAAATCAATTGAAGAACTTACTTCATGTTACACACGTCACAGCGATATATTTTCCTCTCTTCAATAGGTATATGAGATTTCTCGTGGGATTTCAAGGCCTCCTTAGAGGTGAATATTTTGTCGCAAGACGCACAACAGTACTTCCTTTCTGATTTCGGTACGTGTCGCATCTTGTGCTTGTTCAACGCCGTCATTGTAGTTGTTATTCGTGGGCATTTATCGCAACTGTAAAATATTGTAAGAGTTTAAAAAATTTGTATACATTTATAGATTTTTTTTTTATATCATAGGAGGCAAACGAACAGGTGGGTCACCTGATGTTAAGTGATCACTACTGTCCATAGACACTTGTAACACCAGAGGAGTCGCAAGTGCGTTGCCAGCCTGTGTTTGGGGGGAGGGGGAGGGAGGTGGGGGAGAAGGGACAAGAAGAGGGAAGGGAAGTGGGCCTCCGGCGCTCTCACTGACAGAACAAAACGCAACAATGCAAGCACTGTTACTTCACGTCGGTTTTCTATGAGAGGGTGGTAGTACCCCGGGCGAGCCGACCCATTCATGCTGTACCAGTAATAGCTTCAGCGTGGCTCTACCCCCTACAAAAAGTACAGCTTTTACGGGGCATTCGATGCCAAATTGAACGGTTTGAGAATAAAATTTGTTTGATATCCTTAAAATCGACTTAGGTTTAAAATTAAAAAGTCTTTATAAACTTTTAATTTAATAATTACATTTTTTTTTTCTATAAAGGCCGTTTAAATTAAATAAAATAGATCAACTTGGGACCATTTTTAAGAAAGATATGTCGGATAAACTAAAAACATTTTTTTTTTACTTTCGTTATTTTTGAACAAGTACTAATATAAAGCTCAACATTTATCAAGAGGGGCTATTGTGAGGGGTACTAAAACATATCACAAAATTAAAATCAACAAAAAATGTTTTTTTTTTTGCAATCCCTCCGATTTGACACAGAACGTCCCATTATATTATTCCATCCACTCAATATCCAATGGAATAAGCAAGGAATTCTCTCAATCATGGATATTTAGTAAACTTTAATCAATAAACATGATTCACATCTTCCATACACCTTCTTCATGTAGCCTGGTAGTGTTTTATTGCATTAAAGCGGAGTGCTTACTTTTTATTTTATTTACTTAGTTAAATGTAATAAATAAATTCTTATAAATATATACCAATACATTAATGTATTTTAGTAAAGATATTGACTATCTAGTTTTATTGGTCTAATATTTAGTTTTACTCATAACTAGTTGATACTTCGTCTACGTTGTTGATTATGTTATAAATATATTTTATGTACTAAAAAAATTGACAGCAAAAATATACTTTGCTTAGAAAATTCCTTTGTAAACAATGTTATTAGATTACTTCCCCTCTACTGCATATGCACATCATATAGCTTGCCCAACTTCTCCTTGGCAACACGGCGCTAAAAGCAGGAAATTTATAAAAATCATAGTTTTTTTAAATTAGTTAACTTTATTAGAAATGTATCCAATAGTTAATGCGTAATGCTCGCACAACGCAGACCTACGTCATTTTATTATGTAAAATATAAAAGCAGGGGCGACAAATCTAAACTGATCTGTGCGGAAATAGATAAACGGATTTAAATGTCAATAGGCATATCGGTCATTCTTAACATAGGCAAAACTCCAAGATAATACCAACCAAAGTCAATTACAGTAGGGTCTTATTCAAGAGGACTATGATGATGATGAGATGTGACCCTTTAAACATTCACATGGTATATTCGGTATTGCGAAATCACTATTCGAAAACCTGGTAAGCATGTAAAAAAAGACTCGCCCCAATGAATCACGAATCCTAAAACGTGGATAGTTTATAACAAATGATTATCTTACGCGAAAACATTTGGATTTTTATGATCCTTTACATGCTTGTACATCGCTGATTTCGACTTGAGTGTTATGCCACATACACAATTAACAACTGGTAAGGTTTTGTGAGTTCTTTGGCAATGTGTCCTTAGGCTGTACCAACTGGAACATTTTTTTTCGCACGATGTGCATACAAAGCTACAACAAGAGAACAAAATGTTTTATTCACAGTAACCATTTAAAATAACTGAAAATAATAAAATATATTGTATGATTACCAACAGTTTCGTTGGGCATTTAAAAAAATGGAATAAGGCCAATGAAATCCAAAACATAAGTAGCCTAGAACCATCTACTAGAAATTGCTCATCAGCTGATCATAATCCTTGCCGATACATTCAGTAGTTTTGACGTGACTGTACTGTAGAGTTTCAGGTTCGATTTGATGCTAGCTGATTTACAAAATAAAATAATATGATTGAAATTGTTGACTTTTGCGCTTTTTTTAAAAGACTGACATAGAGAAGTACATTTCTTGTTTTAAATGTAAATTTAAATGAAACAAATCAAGATTTTTAACATGTACCTCACTTATTTATATTTAAAATATATAAAATAGTTGTAACAAATTAAAATAATCAACCTTTGGGTGCAAAAATTTGTATCAAAATTGAGCATCTTCTAATGGAGGAAAAGCTTCTATTATAGCTTATTATGATATGATTTTATAAACACTGATACTTTATAATGTGTCTATGTACAATTTCTCTAAAAGTATAATTAATCATTTTTATAGTTTGTCAATTTTTGAATGAAATATATACTTTTTTTATATCAGAGGAGGCAAATGAACAGGTGGGTCACCTGATGTGAAATAATCACAACAATCCATAGACACTAGCAACACCAGGGGAGTCGCAAGTGCGTTGCCAGCCTTTTAAAGAACTTTACACTCGTTTCTTATAGGTTTGTAAAAAGTATAAATGTAAAATATATTTCATATATACAAGTTTTCATCAATATTGAATTTAAATCACATACTATAATATCATGAGAAAAACAAAATATGATTTCTAAAATTACTTCATTCTTTATAACAGCAATTTATTGTGCTAAACTAGAAAGCTTTTCAGAATTTATAAGATAAAATCAAATTAATAGGATTACACTTACTTCACAAAATCTTTAATATTTAAACTATCATACTTTGAATCCTCTTGATCCTCCTGTTCTCCCAGAGTTGCCATTTTTAATATTTTGCTTCCTAATTTGTGATCTGATACATGTTTGTAGAGGACACTTTTCGATCTTATTTCAAAACCACATAAACAGAACACAACAGGTTTAGACCTGTGCACCTTAAAATAATGATATCGTAAAGCACTCCATGTTTTCATTTTGTTTTCACAATATCTACATTCCAATCTGTAATAGAATAATGATTTATGTGCGTTAAAAATATATACACAGATATCTTTTCTGTTGTGAATTTAGTAATTTCCTATATACCAGTTATATAATTCTACATTTGTATTTATGTTTCAAAAGGCAAGCCTTGTTAATAATACATAACATTCTTATTTCTGATTGAAACCTTATGTAAAAAAAACAGCGATAGTAGTCATCTGAAGGTATTTAAGTCCATTTATTTTACTTTTCTCTCGTATTTAAGTCGCGTCGTCATTACAAGTACTTTTGATAGACCGAACCAATTCTAATCAAATGAGAAAGGTCAAAAAAGGTCAAGAATCAAAGATTAAAAGTTACTCGAAGATAAGCTTTATGGGTTTCTTAAAGGGGTTTTATCATGAACACAGTATTTTAGCAGTGATGCGTGTTCATACAAACAGACAGACAGACATTTCTAAAATTTATTGAAATATATTTTATTATTTACTCTTAGAATCCTACTTTTTTCCCACAAAAATCTAAAGAATTCAGACACATTAGATTTACATTCTTATTAAGTATATGTATAGATAAATATAGATTTGAAATTAGTTTTTTTATTTAATTTTGTATTTACACCTTTTTATTTGAATAATTTCACTTACTTGACAAAATCTTTTACTTTTAAGTTTGGTTGTTTCAGTATTTCTTTAAACTCTTCTGAATCTTTTTCAATAACAACTTTCGTTTTTAATTTTTTCTTTGTTATATCTTTTAAGGATGCAATTGCAATGTCATCTAGGTAGTCATCATCATCATCATCATCATTATCAACATCAACATGAACCTCTTGAAAGTTGTCATTATCCTCATAGGCAAATAACTCCGATAAGGAAGTATCATTATTAAGGTCACCTGTGTTTTCATTATTATTATTCGAAAATTTCCAAAAAATAGTAACATAGTCAAGTAAATAGGTAATAAAATCACCAAGTGTTAATGTGAAGTCAGAAATACTATAATCTAAGATAGGGATTCGCAGACTGGGGTCAGCAGAACCTAGGGGTTCCGTAGAATGGTCTTCATGGTTCCGCCAAAATTTATATTTTAGTATACTCATCACACAAGTCGGCCATGTGTACGGGGATCAGATCCGCGACCTCTCTGCTAAATCATAGTACTTATTACGGCGCCATAAGGACTATCATAATTAAGGGATAAAGAATACTCGACTCTTATGTAAACACTATATCCAATGAAAAATCCATCGGATAGTCTATATCTAACAAAATTCGAGTTTCGCCTTTTATAGACGCAACAAAAATACAGTCCTATGTCATATAACAGTACTCCAACACTCGCCACTCCATTCTTGATCAACAATATATGGGTATAGTGCTACCAGGGACAAATTATAGTATAGGCTAAATGACGGTATTTAGTTAAACTTAAATTATTCCTTATGATTTCACAAATGCTACACTCAATGAGATAAAAAAGCATCAGCATGTTTAATATTAATTTTTTTACAAACTTTTGTAATACAGTCAATTAAATAACAGGACCAAGTATAATATAAAACTTCTCTAAAAAACAGTTTTTTATCGATATACATCCAACCTGTCAGTCGAACACATAAGTGGTAAAAACATTACACATAAAACCAATTGAAGAACTTACTTCATGTTACACACGTCACAGCGATATATTTTCCTCTCTTCAATAGGTATATGAGATTTCTCGTGGGATTTCAAGGCCTCCTTAGAGGTGAATATTTTGTCGCAAGACGAACAACAGTACTTCCTTTCTGATTTCGGTACGTGTCGCATCTTGTGCTTGTTCAACGCCGTCATTGTAGTTGTTATTCGTGGGCATTTATCGCAACTGTAAAATATTGTAAGAGTTTTAAAAATTTGTATACATTTACAGATTTTTTTTTTATATCATAGGAGGCAAACGAACAGGTGGGTCACCTGATGCGGGCTTTTTCGCCATATACATGGTGGTTGCGTCCCAGTCAGGCTGTAATACCCTGCCACCCCGCTTTCGCCATTGCCTCGTTCGTTATTCAGCAGGGTGCATGCACCACGTGGCGGTCAAGTTGGCTTGGATGTCTCAAGTCTTAGATGTTATTCGACACCCCTTACTAATTTACATTGCTAACACACTCAGCTGACTGTGAAGGACAACATCGTGAGGAAAACTGAACCTAAGTAATGGTTTTGTATCGTATGTAGGTAAAAATAGAACAGGTTTTCTCAATATTTGAAATCGCCGTGGGCAGACGCGGACATGTTGATTATGCACATACGTTCCTTCGGGAAGAGACCTTTAGCCCATCAGTAGGCCTCTTATATGCTGATATTATTATTATTAATCCAAAGAAGTATCGAAAGTATCATTATCCTGCTTTCGATTATCAGTTATGGAGCACACGGTGCTCACACTCAACGACACGATACGAACAACGAATATTTGTTTTATAAGCATGTCATCGTTACAAACTGCAATATGATACAAAATACTACGTTACCCAACAGCACAATAGCTATTACTATATACTATATAACAATTTAAATAGCCGCCTAACGGAAACAACTAAACGTATCGATCATAAATATGGGCGAAAAGAGAATGGGTGCGACCCCTAACTGCGATACACGCGCTTGGTACGCCATTACTAGGTGAGAGGTTATATTACTTTAAGAATTTCGTCAATTAATCAGCTCCACTTGCATTTTTTTACAAGAGCATTTCGAAAATGAGAAGTAATGAAACAAATGGCGTCCAAGATATACAACATGTATTAAAACATTCCTATTTGTAAAATAAAATTAGTTTTCGTATGGCTTTATTAACTTTGTTATGATAATACTATTTAGAAATTGGTAGGATTTATTAGTTAGTGATTGGTATAATTTTTTAGGGTTTCAATATCTATTTCATGATAACAGATAAACAAAAATTTTCATTTTTTTATGCACAAGATACCTACTATATTATGAAGCCTTTGATATCACGATAATACACCGATATCATACTAGTTAAGCAGTAACTCGATGGAAAAAAAAAAACGCATGTGATATGAGGACTCCCGTTCGGATCGAAGTTCTTTACGTTTTTTTCTAAACTCCGAGTGTATTTCGAAATGGAGATTCAGATTGTAGATATTTGTATAGTTCCGTCACGTAAGGAAAAAGAGTTATACCCCCTCTATGTTACTCTCTCTCTCTCCCTGTATAATCGGAATATTTTTATCCTCAATTCAAATAACGTAAAGTAGGAAATCGAATCAAAAAGTTTCATATAATACTTTAGGGAACATATTCAGATATTAAAAATTAGATATAAAAATATAAATTATACAAAAAAAATTATAACTAAGAATAAGTTTTCATTAATTTTTTAGTACGTTCAGTGTTACTTGAATTTAGATACTAGTATGCACAAACACACACTCGTATTAAATAGCATGAGACAGAAGAGAGATGAAATAAGTCACATGAAGGGGAGTACCGCTTTTTTGTTACGTGACGATTTCTACAAATCAACTCCATTTGCCCGCAACTAGCATACTCATGGAAGGATTTAGGTCTTGGTATAAAAATCTATAATTTATTCACACACCTTTAACGTTTGCCTTCTCTTGAAGGCTTTGTTGCAGTAAGTGCAGACATGCCTGCACTTGTCTTCATGCACGAGTAAGTGCTTCCGAAGCGTACGTCGGCTGTTCAACACGCGCCGACATATGTAACACTCGTACGATGTATCCTCATGTGTGTCCATATGAGTCTTCAGGTTTGAATATGTCTTAAATCTATGAATATAACAACATCTTATTGTCTACATACTTATACATCTCTTATCAAAATGTTTATTCAGTAAAATCCAAACAGATGACATTGGTTGTTTTTGATTTTTAAAACTTATACAAAATTAAGCTGTCGAGGGACGGGTGGCATTTGTCAGACAATGATATCGATTGTTACTGAAAGGAATTTTTTGAATTTTATTAAAAAGTAACAAAAAATATTAAACATTTGAAACATGTACAGCTCAACGTTGTACAATAAATGAGCGCTAGATGGCGTTAAATCACATTTGACGGCTAAAGTTCTTCCTGCTAAAGTTTTTCCTGGGGACTACAGTATGGAGTGCTTCAAGGGGAAAATAAATAGGTTATTTAAGGGTCGGCAACGCGCATGTAACACTTCTGATGTTACAAGCGTCCATAGGCTGCGGTGACCGCTTTACATCAGGCGGCTCGCATGCTTGATTGCTACTTTCGTGGTATAAAAAAAAACATCAATTATATGAAAATGTACAGAGCTTACATTTTATTATTTTTTATTTAAGGCTGGCAAAGCGACAGTAATACCCTTAGTGTTACAGTTATTCATAGAATGGTAACCACTTAACATCACATGCATGCATAAAAAAATATATATTTGATCATTTTATAATAAGTAAACATCATATTCGATACCTTTAGATAAATTTAATAAAATGTCAGTTATATATATAAAAAAATAATTCAACTAACGGTTTATTACATTTCCCACAGACGAAAGGCTTATCGTCGCTGTGTATAGCGCGGTGCTGCCTCAGTTCGCCGTTGGTCCCGCACGCGTACCCGCACAGGTCGCACACGTACCCCTTGATCTTTTCGTGCACCACGCGCTTGTGAGATGCGGCCGACGACCGTGTTGTAAACCTTCGTTCAAGACACTTGTATGTTTTCAAAGTGAATTTTCTTTTTATTGTTGCACGTCAAAGTGACTGCACTATGCCTGATACTAAGCACAGTACAATATAAAAACAATGGCAACTACCGAGAGACAAACTATTCATCGCCGGTCGCCGCTGTCATGCCGGCCTGCGTAAGTGTCTCTTCACGATGCTCTTGAAGGACCCCATGTCATAGGGCTACGGGAGGGCTTTGAAATTCTGATCCGCAATCTTTTTGTACGACGAAAAGTGGTGGAGGTAAACACTGTGTCAGGTAGAGTGTTAAATAATAATACCAATACTATAAATACGAATGTGAGTTTGTATGTGGCTTCCACGCCTTAATCGAAGTTTTGCATAAACATTGTCACGGGATTATCGTCTATCCCTAAATTGATAATTAATATCCAGATACAAAACTCACAAGTATACTCATCACACAAGTCGGCCATGTGTGCGGGGATCGGATCCGCGACCTCTTTGCTAAATCATAGTACTTATTACGGTACCATAAGGCCTATCATAATTAAGAATAAAAAATACTCGACTCACATGTAAACATTATATCCAATGAGAAATCTCATCGGCTAGTCTATATCTAACAAAAATTGTGTTTTGCCTTTTATAGACCCAACAAAAATACTCCTAAGTCGTATAACAATACTCTAACACTCGCCACTCCACTCTTTATCGACAATATATGGGTATAGTGACAAATACCACTACCAGGGACAAATTATAGTATAGGCTAAATGACGGGATTTAGTTAAACTTAAAATATTCCTTATGATTTCACAAATGCTACACTCAATGAGATAAAAAAGCATCAGCATGTTTAATATTAATTTTTTTACAAACTTTTGTAATACAGTCAATTAAATAACAGGACCAAGTATAATATAAAACTTCTCTAAAAAACAGTTTTTTATCGATATACATCCAACCTGTCAGTCGAACACATAAGTGGTAAAAACATTACACATAAAACCAATTGAAGAACTTACTTCATGTTACACACGTCACAGCGATATATTTTCCTCTCTTCAATAGGTATATGAGATTTCTCGTGGGATTTCAAGGCCTCCTTAGAGGTGAATATTTTGTCGCAAGACGAACAACAGTACTTCCTTTCTGATTTCGGTACGTGTCGCATCTTGTGCTTGTTCAACGCCGTCATTGTAGTTGTTATTCGTGGGCATTTATCGCAACTGTAAAATATTGTAAGAGTTTTAAAAATTTGTATACATTTACAGATTTTTTTTTTATATCATAGGAGGCAAACGAACAGGTGGGTCACCTGATGTTAAGTGATCACTACTGTCCATAGACACTTGTAACACCAGAGGAAACGCAAGTGCGTTGCCAGCCTGTGTTATGAATAATTGCTTTATAGTTCTGTCCGGCAACAATTGTATACCTATATCTGGGGTAGCATCGAATCTTGACCTGTATTTGTTTTTGTAAAATCAAGATTCGATGCTACCCCAGATATAGGTATACAATTGTTGCCGGACAGAACTATAAAGCAATTATTCATAAAACATTTGCACTCTTCACATTAAAACTTTAAGTTAAAAATAAGTTAATTATATTACACATTTCTTAAAAAAAATGTTCTTATATAAATTTCAGTGTTGATTTGTAATCATTTGAAACAGGGTTCCATAAAATAAAAGGTATTTGGTTGGTTTTCCCTTTAGGAACCCCAGATCTAAGGTATTATTTCTGTTAACACCTATTACAACATTTTTTAGACCAGTGTATAGGAAATTATTTATACTTTTTTTTATTTGAGGTATGCTGACATAGAAATTTTGTAAAATATATTATTGAATATTAAAATACATTTTAACACCTAATATAACTACTAACTTTTATTTAATGTAAACTTTACCTTAAAATGTACTTACATTGAATATTTTCACCTGTTGTTTCATCTTTGACCTTGAAGTAAAATATATATTTTTGAAAATTGTGTATTTAACATAATTCAGAATGCTTATACCACAAAAAAAACTAGACATATTTATATATTTTATTTGATTGTGAACAGAAATTGCAAAAATGTTAGAAATATAATATGCAAATGATAGTTTTCAAGCTTTGTTACACATTATAACAAAATATTAAACTTATTATCCAGCTAAGAAAACAACTGCAGGGTCAAAACATCCTCCCGAAGGAAGGTATGTGCTTAATTATCACTCCAACCAACAAGGTATTGGAAATTTCAAACGCCAACAATTCCACAGTTCTATTTATTTCCACACATTGTGACACTACAAGAACATTTCTCAGGTTCAGGTTTCCTGAACATGCAGGACAACAGACACATGCATGTCCGTCGCTCCGGGCAGTTAAACTGCACAGGTCCATGTGGTGGAGGTGCATTATGCTGATGTTCCCATAGTTCGTTAGGGGGAATAACACCCATTTCCCCTTGAGGGGTCCACCATCTTGACCCCTCAGACTGCAGTTTGGGTCCCTTAGTAGGGGACAACACCTGTTGGAGGAGCAGATGTAGTGTCGATTAGACAGTCCCTGCTCCTCCGGCCAAAAGGTGTAAGAAGGTACCATGGGGTTTTAGTCCGTGCGACTCGGGCATATCCATCCTCTGCTGCCCGGTGAGATGGATATCCGTTAGGGATTCCCCCATTTAAAAAAAAAAAAAAAAAAAGGTTCAGGTTTCCTCACTATGTTTTCCTTCACCATCAGCCAATAGTACCCAATTTAAACGAATAAATGCAGGGCTTTTTTAGGGGGCACACTGGGACACATAGTGCCCTTAAAAGGAACTATGAAAATATCAAAAAGAGTTTGAAAAAAATCAATCTTGGTAACATTTACAAAAGATTTTGGATTTTTTTAAATAGGTCAAAGTTATCCAAATTCCAAATCTATCTTTCTAGAACAGTTACAGTGTCGCTCAGTAGAGTTTCTCTGCAGTAGAGGTCATAAAAAATATTAAGGACTTACATTTTTCGAAAGTGACAAAAAAGACCTGAGTAAATGTATCAGAATCTGATAAAAATTGTTGGTACATAAGTGTTCAAATCTATTACAAGAACATTGAATTGTCATTCCATCAGTCTGAACACTCTATCACTAGGACTTACTATAAAAATTGTGAATTATTTAGTAGAAAACATGAGTTTTCTGTATTTGTTGTATATCAACAAGATATAATTTGTTATGGTTAATACTAGAAACATGTGAGGAATAATAACTAACTTGATACTACCACCGAAGTTTGTTACTTAAAAGCAGTGCTTCCTAACCTTTTTTCATTCCTGTGGGGTAAAACTTTTCATTTATGAGCACTCTTCCGCTGATAACTTCATTCCTATTCCTAAAAGTGTGTCTAATTTCTCATAAGGTCTATCCTTTGTCAAACTTAACTTTGAAATATACCTAGCAGTATAGAGACTTGAGATCTAATAAGAGTTACTGTGGGTGTCCCTTTATTTACATAAACAAAATATAAGATTTTTTTATCATTTCAATATTTATGTATTATTGATTTACTAAATAAAATAGTATAATGCATTATAATAATGGTTATATTAGTAAACTGTTTTAACTTCTCAGTATTTCCACCATTACCAATACAATTTTCACTTACTCCCAATACGACTCTGGATATTTCCAGGGGTATGCATACCAGAGGTTGGGAATTGCTGCTCTTAAGAAATAAATCTTAACAAGACTTAGATTTGTGACTCATCACTACCTATATATACTTTTATTTGTAATTGTTTTTAAATGTGTAAAAGCTCTATCATAAATTAACAAACCTCTGACTTAATATGAGAATGAGAAACAGTGAATCCATTTGTAGCATTCTCCGTTTTTATTCCAACATCACTGTAGGTTTCAACTTCTTTATACAACTTTCTTAGTGTGTCCTGAGTTTTATAACATTCCAGCACAAATAATTGAAAAGAAACCATCTTCTCTTCACAGTTCAAACATATCTTTGTTGGTAATTTATCATTTTCATATATCTGAAATAGTGAATATATTTTATTCAATTATGTTAATTTATATGCATAAAGAAACAATGGCAATTAATTTGTTTAGAATCAAAATATCTTTATTTTCCACTAGCATTCATTTGATGTTTATATACATCAGTAAATATTGGGTTCAGTAACAGGAGTATATTTTGTAATATTTCCCAGTATTTTTGATACGCTAAGTTATTATTTGATGTTTACTAGAACATTAGTTCTAAAATAATTACGTATTTTATAAATAAAATAAGATAATAACAAAAAATCTATAAATTCTAAAATATGGAAATAATACATACCACAATTTGTATGAAATCTTTAATCAATTTGAATATATTTTTATTGTTTTCGTCTAGTATATCTTTACAAAACTCATCTTTACTTGCACAAAGTCTGCACAGATCCTTTACATTCATATCCATTATTAGCAAAACAACATAAACAACGACACATTTATTTATAATTTTATAAACTACACAATAGGTAGGTCCAGTCAAAGACTAAATAAAACGGTGTAGGTAATGAGTTGATTCCAGTAAAATTCACAATTTAACTTTATAATAAAATACACTATGACCCACTATTTAGTTCTATTCTTTTATTCAATTTGAGTTTATTAGATACTTATCGAATATCGATATAATGATATGTCAATTAGTAGATATTTAATTATTTTTTCATTGTATAACAATATTTTTTGATAATATATTTTAAGATTTGAATTATCAATATTTCGATATATTGAGTATTGAAAACATTTGGTATCAGGCGATAATAAATTACGATACTCAAATGTCACGTACTTTTGTAAGTTTGCTTCTTTGAGTGTAACAAGAATATGTATATAGTTAAGTAATATTGGGACCGAATATAACTAAGCAAATTATGTTAGAATTTTAAATTATGTATATTCATATTAAATCTTAGCGATTCACGAATAAAACGACGATATAATTTCGTGAATTACATTCCTATTATAAAATTTGATCCATTTTGCTTATCGATAGTTTTATTAATTCTTCCAAACCCCTATTGGAATTAGTGTGTTGCTGATTGTACAAGTAAAAAAATTCAAAATAGAAACAAATAGTTTTTAAATGGTGCAATAAAAAAAACTAATAATTCTATACTATAAAATAAGACTTTTTTTTGTTTACTTTTAACCCATAGTAGTATTTATAACCAAAAATAATCATAGAACGTCAGTAAAAAAATTCGCTAAAATACAAAAGTTGTAGAAAAAAATATATTTTGCTGTACGGGGCAGCGTGAGTACCACGCCGCTCCAGACGGTTGAAGATGATAAATGAAATAACTGAGTACGTTTTTGTTAAGTTTTAAACGCTTTAGCAGCAAGTTTACGAATTCTTCTTTATTGATCTGGGCAGCTAAACTCATCGGTACAATAAGATATTTTACTGGTAACATTGCAAATAAAAACAAAATGGAAACGAATTAGGAAAGGTAAAAGTGGCGGTTGTTTTACTCCGTTATTATGAAAAATGTATACTTTGTGATAGTGTGAAAAGATTTTAAATGTAGTTTTAATGATGCTATAAAAGGAATTCTACCATGTTTGGTGTTTGACATGTCTAAAAAAGCTTTTGTTTTGATGGCTGACTGGAGCTTACCAGAACTTACCGTTGGCATCAATAATCAAATACAAGCAACAATGCAAACGAGTGCTTTATTAGCTAACACGGTGGGAATATGTTCAGACTATGCAGAACAACATGGACAGACTCTTATTCTTGGATCTTACAGTTTTTGTAAAACTGATGATAGTGGATACCACACGTCGCTTACGCCAGGATCATTAGGATGTACAGAAATATCTGAGGAATACCTTGACCATTCTGTATTTTCTAACAAAACCTGTGGGGCAGGACACTACATTCCATCTGAGGTTAATATACTGTATAATAGACCAATAAAGATACAGAAGGAAACTATAGATACTCCTTTATTGAGACCCGGTGTAAAGAGGTCGTACCAGAAGTCAGAATCGTCAGATTTTTCTTACAGTCCTATTCCAACACCAACCAGCCTCATAGCAGGAAAAATACAGAGTCTTGATGTAAATGAAAATAAAGAGAATTCATGTCGTTCAATTAATGAAAAAGTTTCTGAATATTCTAGTATTCGCAAATACCGATATTATGAGTATGAATCATCGTCATACCCAATAACCCCAGTGAAAAAGAATTGTAAATTAAATCCTTGCAGAAAATCTGCGAAAAAACTAAACTTTGTGACACATTCTCTTTCATGTGAACCGCAGGAGTTACAGCCGACTACCAAAAAACGGTCACAATTCAATTCTGTTAGAACAGTTCTATTTCAGCCTGAAAAGAAATTAGACATTTTGCGACTTCTATATAAAAATGGAAATGCTATGCCACCTATATCAACAATATTCAATTATTTATCAAATGAAGATATTTATAATTTCAAGTTAGTTAGTGCCACATGGGCTGAAATTTGGGAATCTGTGGGTGATAAAAAAAGGAAACGAGAATATGATGATTACATCAAGAGTATAAGAGAAAACCAAGAGAACAGAAATAAAAAGGGAAGAGAAATCCAACTTAAAAATAAAATGAGAATTGGGTGTTTTAGGGAAATCCATAATGAGTTATATAATTCCTCAGTATGTACTACACCTACCAGCCCTCCGGGTACACCCAAATCGGAGAGATTTAAGAAATTTACAAAGGTATTTTTTTATACATATTATTAACATTGTAACTATAATGCTGGGCAGTTGTGTGATAGTATGGGTGTAGTTCGCTGTTAAGACCTTGCTAAGTAAATAGCATAGTCAGGTTGAAAAAAAAAGTGTCATTATGGTGTTTCTTAACATCCATATCTCTAACTTCCAGACTGAAGTTGCAAATTTGGCACTATCAATATATAATTGTCTTCAGGCAGCCCTATTTGAAACCAAGTCATCTGTTAGGGTTAGTGTTTTAGGCCAGACAACCATTTAGGTGAGCTTGTGGTTAAAAATGAAATCCTAAAAAATGCTTACTCATATTGGTAACAAAATTATCAAGATTTATATTATGGATTTGTGTATTGTATTGTCGCATATAGAACCAATGATGTTATAAATAAAAAGCTGCAGATATGTTGATGACATTTTGACAAAACAAATTGCATGATAAGGCATATATACATAAAGTAATATTGTAACGCCACACTGTTTTAAATAGAATGTGAAAGTAAGATGGCATATTGTTAATATTGGTGGTGAAAAAAGAAATAGTTATATGTTGCTTAGATATGGGTGGATTGATGGGGCAGCCATAAATATAAGCTAGCTAGTCAAGTTTTAACAAGGCTCTGTCAAAGTGCTTATCACATATCTACAGCGTTTTATTTATAATAACATTGTATAGAACAATAATGTTTTTGATATTAAACATTATTTATGTACAATTGTTGCATAATCATGCTCTGGATATTTTATATTTATATTTTATAAATACAGTACATGTAATGTAATAAATAAAATGCACAGATGGTAGGCATTCAAAAAATTAAAATATTTTCAAAGTTAACAAAATGACATTTCACATAGTGTTTTTATTATGTATTTATATCTCTGATGATGTAGCTTCAAAACTTATAACTAATATTTAAAAAGGAAAGTCTGGAAAGGAAAAATGTCTTGGATACTCTTTTGATCACACTAAAGTTGGTTCTGTGTGGATCTATTTGCTCAGTAATAACTCTTTATTAACCCTTAATTGCATATTGTTGCCAATTGTCAACATTCCATTTTCATTTAGTTTTCGAAAGTATGCTAAAACCTTAGAAAATACTTTACATGTAAAATAAAATGTTGACATTACTTTTGGCGGTTAAGGTATATTTCTTTGTTATTGTTTTCGAGTTGCTTTCAAAAATATGGGTTAATAACAGTGAGGTCTGCTGCTATTTATTCTATTGCAAAATATTTATGTAATAATGCTAAAATATCAGATAATTTTTGTAATATTTATTTATATTTCAGGCAGCTTCATTAGACTCCCGTATCCAGCTTGAATGTACTAGATGTACTCAACCAGCGAAAGTGACTACAGAGACTTCAGGTGAAGAGTGGGTTGAGTGCACAAACTTAAAATGTTTACACGAATTCTGCAGATTTTGTCGATGTGAACGACATCCAGGTAGAAAATGTTTTCTCTATGACCTCAATGGGCCAAGCCCGTCTAAGAGGAAAAAAACAGATTTTGCAATAGGCACTAAGAAGAGTAGAAAGAATTTGAGGCGGCTTTTATGATTCATCACAAAGCAGTTTCATTATTTTAATGTTGGCATTTTTGTTACATTCCATATCCAAAGATTGAAATGTTTAGGCCATGAAAGTATGTGTAACTTTGTAAATGTAAAAATTGAGATTATAAGTTAATTGAAGTCTGAGATTGTGCCATTGTAAAACTCATGAGATTTTGAATGCATGACAAAATTTAAAATATTTTTCATCACATGCTCTAGTACTAAATAATATGATTTTTATGTCACAAATTTCGTTTTTCTCATTACTTCCATTTTCACTATTACTATTATTTTGGTCATTTTTACAGGTAATATTAATTTTTTGTGAATTTAGGAGGGGCAGTTGCATGGAGTAATTTGTGTAGTAGAGTGAAGTAAATAAAATCTCAGTAAAATTTTCATACTCACAATTGCTAAAGATATTTTAATTTTTGTCATTCACTCTAGAATGTTGTTAATAGATAAGTTTAAGAGATGTTCAAGTATTTGCTGAAGGTAAACAAGTCTTGTGGATGATTTTTTTCCTCAATGGAGAGTGCGTGTTGTGCATTATAAAATGTATACTTCAGAATAATTCAGAAAAATCCTTAAAGAACTTATTTGATAACATTCATGTGCCAGTAATATTATTAACTGAATACTTGTGGTACATTACTAGCTATATAATACTTCTGTTATCACCGGTTCACTGATTACATTTCCTTGTGTATTTAAAAGTACAAATTTATAGCATATTCCAAACGTTGAACTATATCAATTTGTTATCCTTGTTTCATATCACTTGAACTATTATGTAGTATTAAACCAGAACATGAAAAATATGTTTTATATTCCTAGACACAAGGCACCAAACGCACTGGGAAAATCAAAAGGTTATTAGAAATATGTGAAAAGCCAATCCAAGTACCGCTGCTCATAATACTCTTGTTGTGGCCGATAACTTGACATGTCTATCAACACAATACTTTTTGCAGTTACATAGAATTTTTATTTTTTAAATTACTTCTCATAAGTCATTTTGACATTAAAATTTCTTCCACACATAGAACCAACCATGCAAATTTTCACATTTCAACAGGACATTAACGGTGTTATTACAAAAAAGTTAAATACGTATTGAATCCTGGCTTTAAAAAGGTCTCATATTTAAGACCTCTCTCTCAAAAGAGGTCTCTATTGTCTCGCTTTGGTTACATTAGGTTAGACTTGTGAAAAAGGATAACGGGAACTTCCCTCGGGCGAGCGCGGTGCATTTATTACGAAACCTTTTTAAACCAAGTATTTAATACGTATTTAACTGTTTTGTAATAATACGGTTAATGTCTTGGGTTTTAAATAGGAAGGAAATTTATCATGTTTCATTTATTCTAGTGGTAATAATAAATTGAATGATAATTATACACATTAGACTGACTGCTGTGCCATCAATGGTTCAGATTGGTTTAGAATAGTTTTGTACATATTTAATAATAGTTCCATCTTAGTATTACTTAGTTTTATTTATTATGTATGTGTCGTCAATTTATGATTTTTAATTTAACATCGAATATCGTGATGAGTCCCAGTAATTTTTGTGTTTTATTTGTTTTTTTTTTTAATATTTTTATCTAATAACATTTTATTGATTTCTGTATATCATTTGTGATGTCCTTTATTTCAATTTCAAATTTATTGACTTTTAAATTATCATATTCTTTACTTATTATAATTTTATGTCACCATGTTTAGGGGAATAGCTTTTATCTATTTTTACATCTTGTTTATTTCAAGAATATTTTGATATAATGAATGAAGAACTAAAATAACAGTTTGCATGATTAAAATGCGACAGATTTTTTTTACATTCGTTTTTAAATTTAAATAACTCTGCATTTTTAAAGTATTTTTGTATTGTATTTATTTACTGAATGTCTTGGATACTCCATTTTAATGTAAATCATCAATGTCTCATTTTAATAATCGCTAGAGAATACATGGGTGTACTGCAAGTTACCATAATATATTCTTAAATTTTATATGTTTTTATCTAATGCATAACTATGTTGACCACTTTTTTTTTTAAATTATTGATATATCATTGAAAAAGTTACATTCAAGAAATAATCGCCTAACTTACACAGATAGGTGATATGTAATTAGTACAGTACAGTGTACATTAGTAATAATTTGAAACCAGCAGAATACATCACACAGTTGTATGTGTTTATCTTGTAATGTAAACAGAAAAATTCACAACTCACAAGTATCTTTGTTTATTTTATCGAGAATATACCTATGTCAATACTCCTAGTCCTGTATTTTAATTATTTAATTAACATTATAATGATTTATTATTTATTTGAAATCTATTTTTTCGTGAATGTTCAAACATGGCTATTTCTACTATACATTTTTAATTTGTAATATGAATGCGTATGTAAATATAATTGGGCCACTTAATTTAAAGCAGTCGACCGCGTATTTTTTTTTATAAATAATTACAATACAATATCGTCCACGTCGATAATGGTATTAATTCTATCGAAACAACAATCTGTTGGAAAAGTTGGTTCAGTTATAATTTTTAATCTGTAAAGATTTGCTTTGAAAATTATTGTGTTATTTTTATCATTTTTATTTTAATGACATTATTAGTATTAAATTTAATAATATTGTTTTAAAAGGCGTAATATTATCTGTAGAACTTTGACCGGGTAAAAGTTTTTTCGCCATCCGGGAATTTTGTATTGGTCAGTTAAGATTGGTAATATAATTAATATACCTAAAGCTACTCAAAAATGAAACGGGTATTGTGTTTCCTATCGTATTTCCTTATGTTCCAAGTATATTATTATTTTCATGACATTTATTGAATAATTTCAAAGAGTTAGAATTAAGTTTACTCTATCCTTATCAAACTTGATTACTCAGACCCAACTCATGGTCACCCTACTAAGAGAATTTTATTAGAAATTTTATTAAATAAGTTTTTTCTCGTATTTCATAAATAGTTTGTCTTGGAAAAATGCGTAGTTGAATTATTCGGAATCGTTTTTAATTTCTTGAGAACTGACAATGTTATTTTACCAGTGAAGCGAGAATGAGCTATTAGTGTATATAAATTTGAAAGGTTTTTTTATGTTATAAGAATTTTAGCATTAAATTCGAGCCTTACTGTTCTGTCGGTCTTTGAATTGTAAGTTTTTACTCAATTTTAATCAAGGACCTTAAACCGGTTCCTCCACTTGTTTGAGCCACATTGTACACTTTAGGATCGCTTGTTTTAATTATAATTGTGAACAAGAAATTCGAATTGATTATCTAAAGTATTTTAATTTGTACTTTTATATATTAAATGCTTTAGGTAGTTCTATTGGTTTTTAAAATATTTTACAGTTGACAACAAATTAATTAATATTAAAAAAATTACATTCGCGAATGTTATATAATTTTTAGAATTTTAACCTAATATTATAAAATTTTGTTTTTTTTTCTATGCTGGTGGAAATAGCTTAGATAAAACTATCAAGTTAATAATCAAATGACTAGCAGAACAGAATGTCATGTTTATTTTTTTAAGTTTAGATTTATTATCTCTAAAAGGCGGGACCAAGTCTATTGACATGCTCAAATTTCGCCGTCACGATCTATCTGACTATTCTGTTTGCGTCAAGCGTCTTCGCTAATCTCCTGCTTGTTGCTAGAATCGCAAACTCAAGTCAGCATTGTAAATATAATTGTCTTACCTCTATGCTTACAAAGCTCTCTAAAGCTATTTTTAATATAAATAAAGTGATTTGTAAAATAAATCTTTGTTTTGATTATTACGATTGTATATCCTACTCTGACTTATTATTTCATTATGGTATTAAATCAGGATAATTAAATGAAACGAGGTATACGTAAATCATTCCGTTTATATTTCGTTTTGGTATATCATTTCTCAAGGATTTTCTTATAATCAGGGCGGGACGTCTGCCGGGCCGGCTAGTTGAAATATAAACGGAATGATTTACGTATACCTCGTTTCATTTAATCCCTGATTATAAGAAAATCCTTGAGAAATGATATACCAAAACCTTCCTCATGAATCTCTATCCACTGGTGAAACCCGCATGAAAATCCGTTCAGTAGTTTTTGTGTTTATTTATTTACATGTGGATATAGAAACAGTCAACAACGATAATACAATAACAATAATAAAAAATAGTAAACTAAACTGAAGACCTAAAACGCTTTATCACATAGAAACTAAAACAACTTTAAAAAAAATTATATTATTGTTTATCGCGAACAGACAGACGCGGTAGGGGACTTTGTTTTATACTATGTAATGATATGCAACGATGCCTGTCTCGATTCATTGCCATGTCAAAACTCCACTAAAACCTAATTTTCTCAATCTCGTATCTTATTTCTATCTTCAATTTCTTGAGAACTGACAATGTTATTTTACCAGTGAAGCGAGAATGAGCTATTAGTGTATATAAATTTGAAAGGTTTTTTTATGTTATAAGAATTTTAGCATTAAATTCGAGCCTTACTGTTCTGTCGGTCTTTGAATTGTAAGTTTTTACTCAATTTTAATCAAGGACCTTAAACCGGTTCCTCCACTTGTTTGAGCCACATTGTACACTTTAGGATCGCTTGTTTTAATTATAATTGTGAACAAGAAATTCGAATTGATTATCTAAAGTATTTTAATTTGTACTTTTATATATTAAATGCTTTAGGTAGTTCTATTGGTTTTTAAAATATTTTACAGTTGACAACAAATTAATTAATATTAAAAAAATTACATTCGCGAATGTTATATAATTTTTAGAATTTTAACCTAATATTATAAAATTTTGTTTTTTTTTCTATGCTGGTGGAAATAGCTTAGATAAAACTATCAAGTTAATAATCAAATGACTAGCAGAACAGAATGTCATGTTTATTTTTTTAAGTTTAGATTTATTATCTCTAAAAGGCGGGACCAAGTCTATTGACATGCTCAAATTTCGC
Organism: Antheraea pernyi; assembly: GCA_015888305.1. Lineage (NCBI taxonomy): Eukaryota > Metazoa > Arthropoda > Insecta > Lepidoptera > Saturniidae > Antheraea > Antheraea pernyi. Next base: position 292,963 of record MU158914.1, on the reverse strand, counting down.
CGTCACGATCTATCTGACTATTCTGTTTGCGTCAAGCGTCTTCGCTAATCTCCTGCTTGTTGCTAGAATCGCAAACTCAAGTCAGCATTGTAAATATAATTGTCTTACCTCTATGCTTACAAAGCTCTCTAAAGCTATTTTTAATATAAATAAAGTGATTTGTAAAATAAATCTTTGTTTTGATTATTACGATTGTATATCCTACTCTGACTTATTATTTCATTATGGTATTAAATCAGGATAATTAAATGAAACGAGGTATACGTAAATCATTCCGTTTATATTTCAACTAGCCGGCCCGGCAGACGTCCCGCCCTGATTATAAGAAAATCCTTGAGAAATGATATACCAAAACCTTCCTCATGAATCTCTATCCACTGGTGAAACCCGCATGAAAATCCGTTCAGTAGTTTTTGTGTTTATTTATTTACATGTGGATATAGAAACAGTCAACAACGATAATACAATAACAATAATAAAAAATAGTAAACTAAACTGAAGACCTAAAACGCTTTATCACATAGAAACTAAAACAACTTTAAAAAAAATTATATTATTGTTTATCGCGAACAGACAGACGCGGTAGGGGACTTTGTTTTATACTATGTAATGATATGCAACGATGCCTGTCTCGATTCATTGCCATGTCAAAACTCCACTAAAACCTAATTTTCTCAATCTCGTATCTTATTTCTATCTTCTTGCCTCCAGCTTACATTTCTTAACAGCAGGACGTCGCGCTTTGTAACTTCTCACCATTAGTCGATTACAATGTTTCTGTTGTATTACACTATTTAATCCTAGTCTACTTATCTATATCCATTGTTACGTAATAACTAAACATTCGTCGAGCGGACGCAAATGAAAACTCAAATATTATCAACATTACTTAATGTACCTAAATAGGAACTTGTTACGTGATACGGAAGTTCTATTAATTAGCAACCAAATAAATTTTTAATTCTGATTCCACACAGCGACAACATATGTCAGTATTGTGAGTGCCCCGAATAGCTTTCTTGCATCTTATTCAATGGCGTTTCGTCTTTCGCCAAGCTTTGGACAGACACAGATAGCGTATTCGACGTAGGATTAACAGACTTCTATGTTGAATAGTTTGCCCAGAATATCCTGTTTCATGACCTTGATATCACGCCTCAAAAGTTATAACCTGAAGTCGCTTTCGTAGCCAGGGAGGGTAAATTACAACCTAACAAATGTATGACCTCAAGCGCATCGCTTGGTTCACTGTTTACTCGTAATAAGAAGGTAGACAAGGATGCAGGAGCCAGGAGTACGCGGAACTAAGTACGGTACACTCGACGTTCATGCGGAAAGAGGACGTCGAACGGACGAGTGTTTAGTTATCCAGTGTAAAGAATATTCTTTGAATCGTTATGTTTTTACTTTAGATTTTGACCATAAATTATACAAAGATTTCAATAAAAACCTGCCACAGATCAGAAATGTAAATAATGTTAATAAATGAATACTTCGAAGCTTTCACATACTCTATAATGTTCATGAAAGTTATTGCGATATTGACATACATTTTGCAAATAAAATTACGACAGGAGTTCTTGGCATACGATACATTAACAAATGTGCTTGTGTGTAAACCACCACCGTACAACGTAATGAATTCGCATACTCTAATATCTGTTAAGATCATTTTACAGTGAATTTGAGAAAAGAAAATCTATTTTAAAAAGAGGTCCAGTTTGCCTGAGTTTCTGGCACCGCAAGTAGAGTTGTTTAACCTCCTTCCGTATTCTCTCCAGTACAGAACTACGCAGGCGGGTACACCTCTCCACAGATTCATAGGTAGTAGCAATAATCCCGGCAAGAACGAGAAAGTTCGAAAACTCTTATTTGTCGTATTCTGAAGAAGAATCGCCTCCCAGCCAGTGTGCTCCCTTCCTTTTACGACATGAGGTCTTTCAAATGAGGCGCGAAGAGGCCCTTGTGCAGGTCGGCATGATAGCGGCGACTACCGTTGCTATTTAACACCGAATTCACCATTCTTTATGGACTGTACCGTACTTTCCGTCAGGTACTGTGGAGTCATTTTGCCGAACTGGTATAAAAAAAGTATTAACCTGAGTTCAATAAATGAGGGTTCCGGAAACAGTAATTTGTATCTCTTGTAACCGTTTTTTTAAGATGTTCTTGTCTGCATTTATATATAATATAATTTATAAATGACATCGTTGTATAAAAATATATTTATTTAAATATAAATTTACAATCAATATTTACAAATCTTATACTTAATCCTAAAATAACAATCAACTTTATAGGTCAACTGATTACAAAGAAACAACAAAAAAGGTACCTATGTTAGATTCATGTGTTTATAGTCAAAATTGACATATTTTAAAACTAAATAAATAAAATTATCTATAAGAAGTTTCTTCAAGTCATTAATGATCAAATCAAAATCAAATAACCGGTGGTATAAAACTCTGTTTTCCTCCAGATATTAAGAAATTTTCAACCAAGGCCCATCACGAATTTCGGTATTTGGTAGGCCACTTGTGGTAATTGCCATAACATTGACATCCTGAAATTAATAAAGTGTTATAATTATTTTAAAATATGAGTAGGGCCTTTTTTCGCAAAGCTTATCTATGGTACGTAAAATCATTGCATATAATATAATTGAGTATAGTTCCTAAGGATGTGTTTCATCGAGAAGGGTCATCGGCATCATAAAACGGCTGATTTAAAGGGCCTTACATACAGGATGAAGGGATGATACCCATATTTATGATAAAACGAACTTTGTTATTTTTTTAAAAGATGGCTTTTTCTGCGTCTCCTGTAGAATTTATTTTCTGGGATAAAAGTTTACTTGTATGACTTTAACCAGATCAATAGGTTCGGTTATCAGATGACCCAACGATTTTTGTACAATTTTGGCGAGGCAGTATTTTCTAAAAGATTCGCTAAAGATTCGATAATACAATCTCGCCTTGATAATGCCTAGGCAATGTAATGTTCAACTTTCTCCACTACCTCGTCTGTAATTTCTCTAATCAAAACAGCGCTGCCAAGGGATAAATGAAAAATAAATCTCGAATTGTATTCAATCTATGAGTTGCAATAATACTGCATTTAAACTATACACGTAGGATACCCCACTTCCCACGTAGGTTAATTGCAGTATTTTACAGTGAGAGTGAGACATTCTTAGATGTCGCCACTAAACAGTAGACTTGTTGGAATTGCGACTACAAGTTTTTGTCTAATGGAATGATCCATCAAGAAAAGGTAATATATATATATATATATATAATTATATATAAGTAAATATACTATGTTGGTGCTTACATGTTAACTAAAACATTTTTGGTATAACAAACGTGGATAATTAGCGAAAATGAATTAACCAGACATCGTTGTGGATAATTTTACTGCTTGTGCTAAATTTGTCAGTCTATTCGTATTACGTAAAGCGGTCCAGTAACTTCAAACCAGAATAAGTAGCAGTTGCGATAACAGTGTAGATCGAAGGAATATTGACAAATATGGCGTTTTTCATTGCTAAAGCATGGCCCCAAAGATTTACGCACATTGTTATAGTGTAAAGTTAAATTTTCTATTTACAGGCCAGGAAAGACAAACAGAATATTACTTAAAAGCCCATAATATACATATATATATATATACAAAATATATTAGTTTGTTAATTGTGTCTTATGTCTTTAGTTCCATAGACTCTAAATACCTTAACGGACTGTTCTGCGTAGCATAAAATTGCATATATAAGACACAGTTAACAAATTAATCCATACCAACCTTAATTTTATCACTTTGCAAATCTGTAAGTTGAAATACCACCACCAATCATACTTGTTGTACACTAGGTTCAGGTCTGTACAAAGAAAAAATAAATTTTGGCGTTTACTTAGTAGGTGAGATAAGACGTATAGAAAGAAAGAAAGAATGTGTGAAAATACGCGAGAGTGAGAGTTATTGCAATAATGACTAAAACTGTGAAAGCGGTTTTGTCCATGTGAGTGAGTAATTCATTCAATCTGAGATCAAATGTTTTAAAATTTAATTTACGGTTACTTGGCGCGCTGTTCTCGTAACCACATTAACGGGTTAAAGCATCGAACCCATTCAAGTTTTTGTATACGAAAATGGTAAAATATTGCGACATCTACAATGTCTATTAAAAATGATTGTCTCCAATGTTTATAAACATCAACTTAATAAACAGATACAATCAAGTTTACGTTTAGGTACCTATATGGAACAAATTCATAATAAAATACCATATTTCTCAACCATTAATGTAAATAAAAACAAACCAAGTATACTAATATTAGAAAAAAATATCGTCACCGATACATAAGTTTCAAATTAAGTAATTTAAAATTAAAATTTGTAATGTACTTTTATCCCACTTGGACTACTCTTAGCAATTTATTATTAATAATAATTAAGTCTTCAGTTTCAAATTTGATGAGAATTAGACATAAAATTAATTATATCTTAATTAAAATGGAACGACGGTTAGTTTTAAAAATCGGCCTAAGTTGGTGCTTTGTTAATTCGTAAATGCCGTTACTTCTGATTTTACAACCTTAATATGAATAGTGTGTTTTGTAATACATTTTGTTAAATTAAGAAGGTTGAAAAGTTAATAACTTATAAATATAAATAAGTTTATAGGTATACTTATAGCTTGCATATGTGTTATACAGTTTAAATACAACCGTAAATAATTTGTATGGCTTTTTACATGTTATTAATATTATCCTAAAGATTAATATAAGCTTATTCCTATGTACAAAATTAATGCCAGCTTTTCATAATCTTTGAGTTGGAATGGAATTGGAATCCTTCACCTTGTAATCAATATATTTAACTTACGAGACAGAAAGTCCGTTGTAGAACCAAGCTCGCCACGTTTGTGGGGCGGGTGTAGAGCCGTCAATACGTGCTTCGATGTCACCGCAGAGGGCGCGACGGTCGTGTGATCGACCGGACCGTGCGTCACATACTAAACGTTTTCTGCACTCGCTGTCACACATACTACGTTGAGGACTGTTTTTCCAATAGTGCCTGTAATATATTCCCTTTTATTATGCTTTATATACTGCATATGAGCTTCCGTCTCACAATTAAAGGAATGCGGTATGTGATTTAAAATGCTATCTCACTGTATACTGCAAAACCTATTCTTAGATAATCTACTTTTTTCCACGTCTGCACTAACTTGCCAATCTTTATCCAAATTTTACTTTATTTATCATATAGCTAAATATATTGTTCATCTTTTATTATCGGCGATTGATTCAATACTCTATTTGTCACTGAAAAATTCAATTTATGTGGAACAGTGCAGCGGCCAAAAATTTTTTACTCTTTAGCACCACCTGGGGAACTTGTGCTGTTCAATCAGAAGTACACTTCCTACGGACGCGAGTAACAATAGGGCCCCTTAGCAGCACTAACACCGCCTTACTAACCACAAATACAATAAGCCCTAAAAGAGTAACCAACGATACTCGGAGATTTAAAAATAAACAAATAGGTACTTTGATTCCAGGAAAGTGATGTTCATTATGGTAGTATATTTTACATACTGATACACACACACACTTTTTAATACTCAACTTACTTGTAATATAAGTTAAAAATGTCTTCCTTTGTCGTCATATCGTCTATGAATTTGTCCCAGTCTTGTGGTCGCAAAGCAGTCATCAAATATGAGGACCGAGCCGAGTATAATTTATACCATATCGGATATCCGAATTGATTTGCCTCTTTCAAATTCATTATCCATGTTTCGTGGTCGACCACTTGCTGAAAACAAAATATTTTTTGAGTAAAAAATTTCTTAATGTTAAACCTGCAGTTTTAAAAGAGAAATAAGTAACTAATTTGAAGAAGTCCAAAAGTTTTTTTTTCGCATGTGTGCTTATAATGTACTAATGATAGGTCGAGAATGGCTCAATGTACAAATAATAGTATGATGATATAGGATCAACCTTATTATCTATTAGTTTCAATGTGTAAACTGAAAGATAAATAGAGAGATTATCTTACTCGAGTCGTTGCTTCATGATCACCGTCCACGTAATATATTCGATATCCTAAATTCAAGTCATAGTACGGTGAAACAGAAGGGCCGACGTACGCTATACTAGTAGCACGACCTGTGAAAATATTCTCATTTAATTAATTACTGATAAATAGATTGTTTTTAAACATTACAAAGACTGAATTATTATATGACAATAAGACTCCGATTGTTTATCCTTTTTACAAAAAAGTAACTTGACTTCTTCGTTTTTTTTTTTTCGAACTGACTACGCTATTGACCAAGCAAGGTCTTAACAGCTTCACCGGACTACTAAGGCGAGCGCTTAAGCAACTCAGCCGATTTTATTTTGACAACTAGCTCAAGGGTGCGCGGCACACCTCGGCTTTGACTGTTGCCTGATACATGCAATTCGCGACCTATGTAAGCTAACCTAAGCTAAGCTAACTATTCATACATATATGAGTTGTTGAAACATATATGTGTACCAAGCATACATACCTCAACAACCCTTATATATATTTCGTATCGGATAATATTCTAAACTATTTCAGTTTGATAAGAGGAAAAAATAAAACCCTTCCACCTGCATGTGTAAGCGTGTATGCGTGCACGTGTGTGGAGGTGATATGTGTAATGTTGTCGCAGTGATGTAAGATTTTGTGTCACTGTATCGCGCGAGCAGCGTACTCAAGGGCTCCACGCCGAGGGAACGGACCTAGGCTTGAGCTGCTGCCGAGGGGGGCCTACTCTGGTGTGCGGGAGCGAAATTTACCCCCAGACCACGGCGGCGTGATCTGTAATTACGCGGGCGTGGGCGTGAGCACGCTCTGTTTGGAGATACAGGCTGGTACTGATCGTTCACTGCCGTTATTTCATCGGGAGGGTCGGTAAAAATATGTCGCGGACGTCTTTTACAACGCGCAGCGTTTGGTACGGGTGACTTTTTCGTTATTATCATTTTCATGTAAGAACAACGTCATCAGTAAATGAAAACTCTCAGCCGTAGCATTTATTGCGGATTTATTCCATGGTTCGCAGAAAACCTCCTTTCTCTTATTATTTAAAAAAACATATCTAATTAAACTGTGACTGAGCTGTCTTTAAATATTATGATATCAAAAATAAAATTAATTTATTGTCGAAAGATAGAAATTACACGTCGTGGAGACATATATGTAAATTATTTATAGTAGCAGGTGATTGATTTCAATTAAAATTAATTTATCACACTTTACTTACCAAGGTCGTTAGGATCATAGAAAACTTCAAATTCATCAAAATGTGTGTGACCGAAAAATTGCGCAGTTATAGTGGACTCGTATCTATTGACTATAGCGTAATAATTGCGACTCCACACTTTCAAACAATCCGAATGTCCGGGCGGGATGTGACCAATTATATGGACCTTTTCACCGCTGAACTCAGCTGATTGTAGTTCGTAAATCAGCCACTGTAATTCTGTCGCTGGGTCGGTACTGTTCATTAATAACCACCTTAAAATATATCACACCATATCATTATTTATATATTAGTTTACTACAATTAAAGGGAGTGCAATTAAATTATACGAAAAAATGTCTTTTTAATAATATTGATGGATAACTTGTACTTAATCATTGAGATGAATAGTCGGATAATACAATATTTTTTTATTTGTATTATGAATCCGATATACGAAAATGCTAAAACTATTGCTGGTTTCAGCATGAATGGGTCGGCTGGCCCAGGGTACTATCACCCAACCGACAGAAACACCCACGTGAAGTAACAATGCTTAAATTGTTGCGTTTTCTTCCCCCCTCTCTCCCTACCGCACTCCTTCCGCCCCCCAAACTCAGGCTGGCAACGCACTTGTGACTCCCCTGATGTTGCTAGGGTCTATGGACGGCGGTGATCATTTAACATGAGATGACCCTCCTATTCGTTTGCCTCCTATGATATAGAGACATTAAAAAATACATAAAAACAAACGCAAGCTAACACTTAATGTGACCCTATAATTGAATTCAAATTTGAAAATTTCACGCAGATTTAGTTCAATCAGAAAATAAAACGTACCAGTTTTTATTATTGCAATAGTTCATGTTAAGAGATACAATGCGGAATCCTGGTCGGACTAATACAGAGTAGAAGGCACCACGGCGGACAGTATTAGACACGCCCGTTGGTAACCATCTTCGCCACTGCGTATCCAGTTCGTTGTACAGCCAAGCTATGTTCTGTTCTGGTGATGAAATGTAAGGCGGAGGGAAACTGAAAAGAGAGAATGAATTAGAAGTAGTTTATACATAGTTGAAATCGGACGATTGTGATTGGCAGAACATGTCTTTAGGATGAACAACACTAAGATACTTAAAAGATATTTTGAAAGCAATCCTGACGGACGTAAAACTGGAGACAGATCTAAATTCAGGTGTTTTACGTTCATAATGACCTAAAAACAATTCGCGTGGGAGATCCAAAAGAGGACGTCAGAAATAGATCGTTTGGGAGGTTAAGGCCAACCCGCGGTTGTAGAGGCTGATGATGATGATGAAATTAAAAAATAATTTATATTTATTATTATTATCACAGTGATATAATATGAATAGTAAATAATAAAATTAATCTAGAGAGTTTCTCATGTATATAATCTTTATATATTAATTTCTTCTGTACGTGTGTATGTCACTGAACTCCTCCTAAACGGCTGGACCGATTTTGATGAAATTTTGTCTGTGTGTTCGAGTGGATCCAAGAATGGTTTAGATTCAGTTGGATCCGATAGGTGGTGCTGCGGTTGAATTTTAGATTTGTTTTTTTTATTATCAAGGCAGGACAATTTTCCCCGGCCCGCTAGTGTCATATAAATAACTTACAATGATTAGGTACCTATCTAATTAGAATTGAATATAATTTTTAAACCAGGTATGAGCAACTCTTAGCATGTTGCGGGCACAATTTTGGAATGTTACTACTATCATTAACGTAGTTTTAAGTCGTGAATAATAATAGGTATTTATGAAAAAAGCGGTATTGTACATTAATCAGGCATAAGACAACGAATCTATGAATTGGAAGAAAATCATACATGAGAAATTTGTGCTTCAACTTGAGAAATAAGATAAGCAACCTTGAGATCAATAATTAATTCCAAGTCAAATTCTCATCTGGCTAGAAATTTTAATTTATTAGTTCTCATCACAGAATAGCACTTCACATTTTTATATGCTTTCAATACTTCTAGTACGAATAAGTCAATGGCTTCGAAATGTCCAAAACAAAGACGCGCATGCGATTTAAAAAAATCACGAGCTGGTTCAAAACGCATGGCAGGTCGCATCCAGCTCGCGATCCGTGTAATACCCACATACATTTTCAACTATTTTAAATTATACACGTGTTAATTATCAAACTAATTACATTATTACAGTATTGGTAGGTAGGTAGAGCTACGCTGAAACTATTACTGGTGTCAGCATGAATAGGCCGGCTCACCCGGGGTAGTACCACCCGACCCACAGAAAACCGATGTAAAGTAATAGTGCTTGCATTGTTGCGTTTCGTTCGGCCAATGAAAGCGTCGGAGGCCCACCTCGCCCTCTCCCACCATTCAAAGGCTGGCAACGCACTTGCGACTTCCCTAGTATTGCAAGTGTCTATGGAAGGTGGTGATCACTTAACATCAGGTGACCTACCTCTTAGTTTGCCTCCTATGATATAAAAAAAAGATCAGGTTCCAGATTGATGGCCATGACGTTATCAGTTCGAGATTTAAAAACTTTGGAATAATTTAAATCTATATTTTTTTTAAATAAACAAATATGCTGCATAGGTTTTATGTGATCGAGTTGTTACTAACCTGTTAACTGGTGAAGATTCATGGTTTCCTAGAGCTGGGAAAATTGGCACTCCCGGAAACATATCAGACATCTGAGCTACCGTTTCTTGAAGAACCTTCAAGTTTTCTTCTTTAGTTTGATTCCAAACGTCGTGCGGGGGCAGATCCCCTGTCCATAATATGTAGTCTATATCCTACACAACGATTATCAATATTAGTACATCACACATAACATTATAGTTTCAATTCAGAAATTTAATATAGTTTTTGTGTGTCAATGTTGGCGATCCATTATGATTGTCTTATTACCGTGAATAAAAAATGAACAGTAACAAAATTTCTCTTAGAGATTAAATTTTCTATTAAATTATGAATGGATTTCGTAATTGATTTCATTACATAAAGGTATGTTGATAAGTAAAAAAAAACAGAATATATGTTATTGTTCAACTAACAGTGTGAGTATCAGCAATGTGTTTCAACATGTGATCGATAGTACGTTTCGGTGTATCACATTTTCGATAGTCGCCCCACCGGCCTGCACCACTGTCTGGTGTTCTTAGTGGTCCACTTGACGCTCTACAGCAAAGAGGTTCGTTGCAATCGGCATTTGCACCTGGAATCGTCACCATCTTCATTAGCAATAACTATAACGTAAAGAATATTAAAACAAACTAAGAAATTATTTTTATTTGCATTATCTTTGTAAATTCGAATCATAACTGTGTAGTTTATATTGGAGTTAAGAATACTTATAGCATTCTTTCTTACCTTCAGCATAATATGGGTCGAAATGTGTATCGGATATTTGTAAAACTTTAAATGTTGGGGCTTTGTCAATAGGTGCATCTAAAGTTCGAACAGTTGGTTTCGGTACGGGCGGAAAAGCAATCTCCCACTCGTGATATGGGTTATACACATCGCCACAAGCATCACCAATCACGAAACTGCATATCTCATCTGGTCCAATAGTTATTCGTTTCAATACGTAAACCACTTCACTCTGAAATTGTTAAAATATGCTATTTTAATGGAAACTTGATACGTAATACTGTCAAAAATTCACAAAAATAAAAAAGTGTTGACTTTCAAATTATGAAAAACTAACAGGGCCCGGCCGACGTTGTCCCGCCCTGATTATAAAAAAATCCAGGACAAATCATATACCGAAACGTTCCTCGTGAATCACTTTATCCACTGGTGAAAACTGCATAAAGATCCGTTCAGTACTTTTTGAGTTTATCGCGAACAGACAGACGGACAGACGCGGTATATTGGGGACTTTTCATATATTAATTTATTTTTTCTTTTTCAACCAAAAACTTACTTTCACGTCAACATTTTTAGTTTCAATTCTAATGTAGTCAAAATTATGTGAAAAAATTTCAAAATTTTAGTTCCTCCATCTTGTCTGTTACAAATGAAACATATAATTGAGAAGCAAGAATTTGATGTCAGTTAAAAAAAAAAACAGAAAATATCACAAAATAAGAAGGTATTTATTTATTGCCACAGTATATGCCACGGAATGGTGGAAAGAAAGATTGCTACTATTTTTTATACTTGCGAACTTCTGCAACATTATACACATTTATTCATACATTCACGCTGCTTAAAAATACGTCTTCCTTTTCACGGTTAATATACTTATCGAGTTAATGTATATATTCTTACCCCAAACAACCTGGTGATTCCTTCGCAGACACGAGCTGACTGGATTTTTAAGGACACACAAAACTGGTAAATCATTTTATTAATTTCTTCTTTACTTTTACCCAGTCTGATATAGTGCTGCAGTAGTCCGGCACCCGCTTTGCAAGCGGTGCACGATACCTTTGACATGACCGAATGTTCGACTTCATAATAAACTTGCTTCAAATTCAGAAGCTTTAATGCTTTTTCTACGAACAGAGGTAAGTTAGTGCTCTTATCACTATCCCAAAGGAGACGGGAATAATTACGTTTCAGTGCTGTCATATGAGCAATCAGCTTTGTCTCATTTGCGGATGGTGGCAGTTTATGAGTAAAGTTCGAGGGCACGAAAAAAAGTTCATCATTTCGCGGTGTCACCATCCAACTCCAAGTGTCCGTAGGTGGATTCCATTTTATCACAGGTTTATTTAATGATCCCTTTTGTAAAAATATTGGATTACCTGAAAAGAGAAAGTGATTTTTTTGTTTAACATTATTTCCTTAATTATGCGTTTTATATATAAGGAACTGATTCATTTATGAACTGTTGTACCTGAAAGCTGTGTTATTGTGGTGATGATTATAGAACATTGTAAGAGCCATGATATCCTAAGAATCATAACGGTGGAAGGAGGACTGAAGAAATCACTGAAACAGAAAAAAAACATCATTATAACAATATTATTATTACAATCATAGTTAATAGTGGCCATAATATAACAGGAAAGTTTTATTAAAATAAACATGTGTAACAAAAATAATATTATAATATATATTGGAGACTGATAAAGTCTAAAGCTATTTGGCCAATAACTGTGAAACTTGGTACATCTTAGCGTTTTCTCATGGCGTTTTTAGGCTATGTTTATTATACTACTAAAGTAATTATTACAGATAACAATAGTAATAAAAGGAATGCGGAGCATCAAACACAACCAGTAGGTAGCGTACGAATACGTACAGTATCAGATTGCACATGCAAAAATACGGTAAAGTTACCTACGGTTGGAGTAATATATTAAAAGTTTGGCGGAGAGAGTCCGTGAGCGGGACCCTCAAAATGGCCGTCTCCGCTAACGGAGGACGGGCAGGAGGAGACGTCAGTTTGACCGCCTCATCCCACTGTAACCGGACCAGGGAAGATGGGTCGGGGGCCCATCTTCCCATTGCACAAGTCCGGCGGACGGAGAAGACGCCCAGTGTGTACCCGGCTGTCTCCTTACAAGACTAGGCCCGGCGGCGGCTATTTCGAAGTCTATAGAGATCTCGTGCGGCCCCAACTATAACGGCAGACGTACACCGTGGGGTTTTCGTCCGTGCGAGTCGGACATAACTCACCCTCTCCCCCGAGAGGGTGATGTATCCATAAGGGATTTCCAAATATTAAAAGTTGTAAGTTACAACACTTAAAATGTCTTTAGAAATGTATAAAGTTTAATATTATGAGATTAATAACACGATTAATTAAACACAGTATAAAAATTAACTACATTTGTTTAATTACATTATAAAACGTTTTCTTTAGTTACTTGCGCACTTGAACTTCTGTGGGATAAAATATTGAATAGAAGGATGGTCTTAAATCTAACTTTACCTAACCCAGTTAATGTCATAAGTGTAAACTTATAGGTAAAACGATTACTTTGTTTACAATATTGTATTTATTTAACTTAAGATATATGTAACTAACTTCTGTCCGCGACTTCATCCGCGTGGAATAGTTACTTTGGGCTAACGCTAACACGCAGCAGAAGCTCTCAAAAGGAAAAAAAAACCGATATTGAAATATTCTTTATCGGTGCTCCGCTTCTATTGATCTTACCGTGATGATATAGCCTAGTTAGCCTATATCATTCCTCGATAAAGGAGCTTTCTTACACTGAAAGAATTTTTTAAATCGGACCCGTAGATCCAAATATTACCCTCTGGAACCTCACAAAATTTACCTCTTTATAATATTAGTATAGATTTGTGTTCCTCGTCGCACGCCTTTCATTACCTAATTATGTAACAGCAGAAGTTTTTATTTCTCTCGATTTCGTAATTAAGATATAGATTTATAATTACGTAAGGTGACTATCTTGATCTACAAGAATAATTAATTTAATAACTATATAGTATGTACACTTCGGCATTTCGTTCCACTTCATTATTTTTCCTTAGTTTTATTTTTACTCTATACTTCAAAGAGATTTTAACAATCCTAAACATGTGCGAATAACAATCAACCAAAAGATATATTTTTATAAATAATATTAATATTATTTAATCTAAATTTATATAGGATGTATTTTTTAAGGTTAATTTTTCTTTGGACTCGAACCTCGACAACGTTCTGGACTAGATTTCTCTATCCGACACGTTTTGTCGACAACTATTTATAATGTCTCTACGATTTATTATATAGATATATATTTATTTGTAGGGTAATTTTTTGATATATAAAAATAATAGTAAGAGCTCTAATAGAAACATTTTGTGTTGAAGCACTAAAGATTTAAAACAACGCAAATTTAATGAAAGAATTAAGGAAATTACACAAAGAAACTGGCAATTAAGGATGCAACAGAGATTAGAATAATAAATGAATAATAGTGGTAGTATTATATCGTTTCTTTCTATCTCGCCAGTGACATGGTGTAGAGATATATAAATAGTAAAAAAAACCATTTTAGAATGGTAGAATGAAGTAAGAGACAAACATGTTAAGGTACATTATTTTACTTTACTGGGCAAAAATGAAAAAGAAAGTAAAATTACTCAACTCGCAGGTTATTATTATAATCCTATTTAATCTTCAGATATGGAATTAACTGAGTATGAATGTCTTCATATCGACGTACATTCTAATAAAAAGTTTATTTCCTCATTACAAACTTTCGAATTTCGACTAAGCCATTTTGATTATAAAAATCACAGTGAAAGCAGGTCAAGGAATATTCATGACCTATTTAATATTTTAAAGGAAGCTTAACATAAATAATTATTAATGGGTGACATTGGTACTATAATATTAGTAATAAAGTCGCCACATGCAAAGGGATAAACATAAACTTTACTCGTATATCTCGACATTTCGGAAAGTATCCGTCGCAGAATATAACTGTTTTAGTACGCGTACGTCGTAAAGTGACAGTCCATACTTTGTACGCAGTCTCACATTTTACGTAATATGTTATTTTTGTATGTGATATTTTGTGTTCAGAGAAAAATTTCACTTTTATTAAACGACGTTGTTTGCATTTTGAGGTTAATATTAATGTTATATAAATTCACCGATTTTTTATTATTAAGAAATCGCTAGTGACGATGACATAAATACTGCGTAGGAAGATGTATCTGAAATGGTTGCGTTACCTGAATATTTGGATATTTTCTTAAAATAGCGTACGCCGAAATCGTACCACCTCTTTGGTCAGACACACAGATGTTTCGTTCTATATAAGAATACTTTATTATACTAGTATTGCGTAATTAACAGTGATTAATGATAAACATGTTTCATATTTAAATTATTTAGTTTTACGACATATTTACATACACATACATATTAAAAACTAAACGAATAACTAAGCTTTCCTTTATACCTATGACTTTGATAAGATTTAAAATAATTATTACTTCATTCGTAATTTCTTTATGTTATAACGAATTATTCTTATAAAGTGATTGTTGTATAAATGCGATGTACATTGTAGTTATATGAATCAGCTTATTTTACGAATGACAGTCACACGCGGACGTGGAGGACGCCACTTTCTCTGTGCTTCATTGACTTCGTTGGAAAGTGAGACGGTAGTATGGCACACACTTAGTATGAGCGGCCTAGTATGGCAACTTTACAGTATGATGCACGCACTGTCTTTATAATTAATCCCTTGTAACATAATTACGTTCCCCAGGCACAAATTACATATAATTATTGATGTAACAGGGAGAACCTAGCGTTTGAGATATCTATTTGACCTAGTCTAGTGATAGTGAAACATTCGTTTATGATATAAAATGTATTTGTATTCAGTTATGCTTGTGATATTACTTAATATTATAATATTATATTTGTTATTCAAAAGAGTATAATATAATAATCTTATAATCTTTGTAACGCCACGTTACATCACCATTGAGGTAAACATGAATGAGGATCGATTTCCTTCTATCCTTATATATCTTATGTATTCTCCATATCCGTTAACGCCGTTACGCATACAGACCCAGTCCCTATTTCCGTGTACTTATTTCTATAACCTACAATTTTTTGTTTAATCCTCCTACGTCGGGTTTTGATCAACCCACACGTGCTTTTAACTGCCATACATGTTGCCAGTATTTTTATGTTTCATTACAATTTATTTCATATAATTCATTCGCTTCATTATAGCGTGATTTTGCTTGTATTCAGATAATTTTATTTTTATAAATAATCCCAGTAGAATTTGGGTTTTCCCCACATTAATATCTATTATTATCCACATTAATAGATATATTACAACCCTTCATTTTAAAACTCAGAACTGTGTAAGGCAACATATATCCGCAAATGGGTTTTTAATCATAATTAAGTGAGTAAAAATATCCTCTGTTTGAATATTATATTACTTATACTAAAACAGTTGACAACTGTACCAATATCCACGTTTAAATCAATACCTAAGTTCGTAATATGAACAACCAATAATGAAGAAATTCGCGTTACAATTTTAAAATTGTTTTTTTTTTCGAGTAATTCAATATTTAACCCCCGACAATTCTCAAATAATACTGTAATAAATTGGAATACGGACACTTGGCATTACACGGCGACATAAGAAATTGATGATCTATTCTTTATGCCTTCAAACTTTACTTATAAATTGTTGTCATCTGAAAACAAAACAGCCATTTAGTCCAGTTATATATTTATACTCGCGAATATTGTAGCTTCTTTCTGATAATTATTTTTACTGCTTTACTAAGTTACAGGGTATTTAGTAGACTTTTTCATACATACTTAAAATTTAATGATTTCGTGGCTAATTAAGTTTGCTGGATACAATTACTTTTTAAGATTTTTCAGCAAGGTCTTAACAGCTTCACCGGACTACAACTATTTAAGATGATTTTGACTTTTATAAAGTTACCTTACTGATTCTCCACAACGATTATTGAATTGTGGTTTCGCAAACGTTTTTACATTAAATTCGTTGAATAATACCTTTTAACCTTACCTTTAACCATCCCTTTTAATAATACCTTTATAATGTTATCTGCAACTGGAATAAAAGTTTATCTGTTTAATATATATAAGCTCTTATTATAGTCTGTAGATGTCTTTTATGACATTATTAAAACACTTTATTTATATACAAGTATTACATCTATCGGCATTACTAGAAATCTAAAGTAAAAATGGACTATTTTTATGTTCATGTTTATACTTAATTTTTGTTTAGTTTACTAAAGTTTAATAAAGAAGGTGTTACGGTACACGTTTACGAACTGTACATTTGGAAAATTTTCATAATATATTCATTTTAATAAAGAGATGCAAGTGGTGCATCCTGCTGGACTACAAACGAGATTCTGGCAAATTTTACGTTTCGAAGGTCAGATGGCTGTCATTTCACATAATTTCACAAAACTGTCACTTATTATGGAAATGTCGGATAGCAGTTTCTACACTGCGGCTCGGGCGTAACTGCATAACGATATGCAGGCACATCTCTGTATACCTGCGATAAGTGGACGAGTGTTGCAATGGGTGTCCATGGTACTTGACACGGTCAAGGACTCTAGTACACAAAAAGAAGCTTCACTTTGCTACTATGAACATAGGTTCCCTCACTGGCCGCCATCGATAACTGGGCAACGTATTAACGAGACGCAGGGTTCATGTTGTAATCTCGCAAGAAACTCGTTGCAAGGGAAACAAGTCATACGTCATGGGTCAGGAATACAAGCTGATCTACTCCGATTCTACTATTGGAAAGAACGGCGTATTGGGAGTGTTTGATGTCAGACAGTACAGAGTCAGAGAAATTAACCTTCTAGAACGAGTTGGAGCATATACTGCACTGCACCTCCAACTCAGAGAGCATCATAGTGGGTGGTGACCTTAACGGCCATGTGAACGAGGGATTTCACTAAAATCAGGATCTTCAAATAGACGATACTGATAGCTTCAGATATACAAGCCCGGAGCTATTCATCACAATATCCAAACCCGAATTAGCGACATATGGGTAAAATGGCGAAAGCTCATCGGCAGTCTATACGATCATAGGATACCGATGAAGTTAAAAGGCCTAATGTATAAGTGCGTCAACCAATTGTTCTTATTATATGGGAGTCAAACGTGGTGAGTCTTAAGTAAACATGCCCAGCAGCTACGCCTCACTGAGATAAAGATGTAGCAATGGATGTATGGGTTTAGACTAGAACGTTTTCAAAACGAACACATACGTGGCAGCCTTAGAATTCGTGATGCTACAGATAAGCTGGAGGAAAGTGATCGAAGTTGGTATGGTGTGGCAGGTAATCAGGCTTCGTCGGAAACATGTCTCAACATTATCGTCCAAGGACCAAGCTCGAGGCAGGTACAAGAAACGTTTGCTGGCTATTATGAAAGCGGATACGAATGATAATGAATTCACATAAAAAGATGCAAAGAGCGGGCAAAGTGGAAGAAGCTAAGTCAGAAAACATAGGTACTATTGGCACTAGACCGGGAAAGCGCTAGGCAGATGTAGAAGACACTTCGTAATATAATTGTCTCAGTATTTCTGTTTTTATATGTCCACATGTTTTTTTCTTTTTTAATTAAAATAGAAAGTAAAGCAATTGTAACATTGGATTACATGAGGTTCTCGCGCATGAAGTTTTCGAGTTTTATTATGGGGATTGTTATAGTGAATAAGAGAGGTAGATATTACGACAGACTTATTTTCTGAAATCTGTGTAAAATGGATTATGTATTTATATTATTTATTCATATATTAGGTATGCATGAGTTACATTTTTCTACCTAATAAAAATGCATAGTTACAAATGTAAATGTGTGGAAAAAGTTTAAACTTTACAGTTTACAATATAAATTAAAATTTGTAACTTAGTATGAATTGCTACTACAAAATAATGAAATGAAAGTTTCTGAATTAATAATTCAAATTATTCGATTATGAATACAGCAACAAAATATTTAATCGTGAGTTTACTTTTAATCAATTTTATTTATCCAAGTTGTGTAAATAAACCTTTGTAATGCGTTTGTATTAGACAAGTGAAACAGTTATGCATATATCAGTACGCATTGTTGATTGTTCTTTATACCTTCAAAATTCCCGAACGATAAATTACACCTATACATATAATAAAAATGAAGTGTCTGTATGTAATATATCTATACATATAATAAAAATGAAGTGTCTGTATGTAATATCAAAATAAATTTTTTCATTGATTGGGTATGAAAGTATACACACTTCTGATAACAAAAATGCAATTTTTAAAATTTTTGTCGGTCTGTGTCTGTCTGTCTGTTTGTTCTGGGTAATCTTTGAAATGGCTGAACGAGATTTTGACGGGAATTTCACTGACACATGAATGACATGACATGAAATTACAGCGGGTTTCTCCTACTACTCTAAATTAGACTAGGTATTAACCGCGGCTTCGTCTGCTAGGCTATCTCCAAAACGATTGAACCTATTTTCACCAGCAGATAGCGGACATCATTTCAAGTAATTTAGTCTATTTTAATTTAGACTAGCTGTTAACCGTGGCTTCGCCGGCAGTACTATCTTAAAAACAGTTCAACCGATCTTCACGAAACTTTCACTGGCAGATAGCTGACCTTATAAAAAGTAATTGAAGCAATTTTAGTTTCTACTAGCTATTAACCGTGACTTCGCCCGTAATGCTATCTCCAAAACTCTTCAATCGAATTTTACGGGACTTTCACCGGCAGATAGCGGACATTATAAGAAGTAATTTAGACTAGCTGTTAACCACAGCTTCATCCGTAATGCTACCTCCAAAATGGTTCGACTGATTTTTACGGGAATTTTACCAGCTATATAATGACATCATAAAAGAGCGTAATAAGCGTACCGTAATAAAGAGCGTTTCTGTAATTGTACATGGTCTCACAATTTTATTTTTTAATACAATTTAAAAAAACGCGTGCGGAGCTGCGGGTTCAGCTAGTATATTATATATTACGATAATAAAGAAGGTTTACTTTACAAAAGAAGTTTGTATACAAACTGTGACGTTACGTGATATAGTTAGTGTTTAAAACTAAATTTTTAAAAATGGGAGTTAAAACAGTATTAACAATAAGTAAATCCATCGTAATATCATAATTTACGGGAACTGACATGTTGACAAAATTTTGAAACCCTTATTAATATCACATTTTACGTTAAACAAATATAAAATATGCAAAATATGCATAAGCTATCCTTATCAGTACCTATATAACGTTAATATTAAATATTAGTTACATTGTTCAAAATAAGGAAAATTGTAGTGACTGATTCAACATTTCGAAAGTTTAGCATTATTGTCCTTGTTGGTTTACTATTTACCTACTCTATAGGATTATAGTGAAATAAACACACGTATATTTAAATACCTACAGAGGTATTTAGGATGTGTTAGTTATTATACATTCAATTTAGATATAATGACACAATGTGTTAGTAGTCCGGTGAAGCTGTTAAGACCTTGCTTGGTCAATAGCGTAGTCAGTTCGAAAAAAAAAAAAAAGACACAATGTGTTATGTTAAGATATTGATGGAAAGTGTTTAGATCCTGAGAGAAGTTCCTCTTAATAAAAAATAGTTTTTAATGATTTCCATTATTTACCTACTCGTATTTAATTTAATATAAAATGGTGACCTATCTCATAAATGAAATAAAACACGTTGGTTAGTCGTGTTGTTTAAGGGTAGTTATACTACGGGGTTTGCAGAAGAAGAAGGTCTTTGAACCTCATCATAATGCATCCCGGGCAATATCAGCCCGTCTGGACAGCGGCGGGTACCGTGGCCGATGATGTATCTGCCAGTCATTGGCGGTGAAGAAAGGAAACCATCTCAAAGACCACTGTTGGAGAAAACCACGTTAAAAAGTATTACTAACGCCACAACTTGAAATCACTGGACGGTAAGTGAATCATAAGCTATAATGTTGTAATTATTTTTCGTTTTGAACTGTTAGTGGAATGTGTTTCAAGCAAATACACAACAAAATAAACTATAATGTAATATCAATGTTGCTTCAAAGGAAAGGTACAGACGCAGGCCGACATGACAGCGGCGACCGGCGATGGATAGTATGTTACTCGGTGGTCGCCATTGTTTTTGGATTGTACTGTGCTTACCATCAGGCAAAGAGCAGTCATTTTAACTTGCTACAATAAAAATAAAAAAAAGACATAATCAGTAGGTGGTAGAGCCACGCTGAAGTTATTATTGGTTTCAGCATGAATTGTCGGCTCGTCCGGGGTACTACCTCTATTGTTTATACATTGTTGCGTTTCGATCGGTCAGTGAGAGTGTCGGAGGCCCACCTCCCTCCCTTACCCCCAAACTCAGCCTGGTAACGCACTTTCGCCTCCCCTGGTGTTGTTAGTGTCTATGGATGGTGGTGATAACTTAACATCAGGTGACCCAACTGTTCGTTTGCCAGCTATGACATAAAAAAAACACTTCGCCAGCAAACGACATATTGGCAATTTCGAAGATCGAAAAATATTATATTGTATAATATTATATATTAAATTATTCTCACGTACAATTAAACTACAACATTATTTCTCAGGTCTAGGTTCCTCGCAATTTTTTTGTTTACCGTCAGCCGATAGTATCGCCGATTTAGATAGTTACATGTAAGCAAATTCCGAAAAATTAATTGTTACAACGTCTGAGTTGGAACCTGTGTATATAATAAATATTCCTCTAGTCAAATTACTCGAACACTTATACTATTCTCAAAAACAAAAACTGAAAATATTTTCAAACAATAATCACATCACAATAATTGTTAAAAGGCAAATACAAATTCTGTAAATTTTTAGAACTTGTGACAGGTTTATTGACACCTTTAAAAATACTGCATGACCTCGGAAAGTTGCGTTGTACTTCAATTTTAAGATTTCGTCAAAAGAAGCTAACTTAAACACACATAGCAATGTCGTAAAATAGGTGCCGAATTTCACCACAAAATTGATCATATTACACAGTATGTAGTACTGTGAGAGCACTGATAATATTAACCTAATTGGAGATTTAATGGTTATACTATAGATAGAAAAATTCAGTTATAAAATTGCACATTAGTTGATGGTTCGAAAAGTACACTACACAACAGTGGTGTCTGTCGAAATAATATGTAGTCGTACCTGTCGTGCTCTAAAACCCACTAGGTAATTGACACTTCCACATTTGAAAATGCGATGCATGAAATTAATCATTGTTTTCTCACATGTTGGGTGGTCTCTATATCTCTCAATACAATACCTGTTAGGTAGGTCATAGACAAGACCTTTTGCTTATAGTTTACAGTTATAAAATCATGTTATTTTCATTTTCATCTTCTCAATCTTCTCTACCATTTCGAAGTAGGTCTCTGTTATTGGCACAATTATTTTCGGTTTTGTGACGTCCATATTCAGTTCTCTCGCATATTTCTTACAATGTCCTTACTCGAGTACAATGTTCTCGAGAACATTTACGGTGTTTCTATCATATGTTGTTGCCCCATAATCTCCATACATCGAACATCTTACAGGAGAAGTCGTATTTATGACCTACTGCTTAATTTTGTTATTTTTTGCGGCAAATTTGGAATGTTGTTTCATTATGCGGTTGTCTTGCGTCACCATGATTTCACATACAAGTTAATACGGACGATCATGCATAAGTTAATTTATATATAAGTATATGGAAAATAAAAATAAAAACTGATCTTTAGGGTCAGGATTAGTAATAAACGAAGAGATGTCTGCGTTTACAGAGTCTATGGAACTAGGCCGTCGAGGAATCTTTATAATACAGACACAATTTAAACTTTATATAAAAACAAAGTTCAATATATACTTGTTATTTGATTGAAAATATATTACATTAAGCTTCATTTAATATGACACATAATATAGAACCCCGTATTTCGTTTATGTGGAATGCCCGTCTAAGATTGTTTACAAATCTTAATAAACTACTATAAAATATCTGATGCTTCAGAGAAATTTTGTAGGTGGTAGAGCCACGCTGAAGCTATTACTGGTTTCCGCTTGAATGGGTTGGCTCGCCCGTAGTAGTACCACCCTCTCACAGAAAACCGACGTTACGTCAATTGTTACGTTTCGTTAGGTCAGTGAGAGTGCCAGAGGCCCACTTCCCCTCTCCTTCCCCCTACCCTTCCTCCCACCCACCCTCCTAACACAGGCTGGCAATGCACTTGAGGCTCCCCTGGTGTTGCAAGTGTCTATCGACAGTGGTGATCACTTAACATCGTTTGCCTCCTATGATATAAAAAAAAGAAATCACTGGACGATCTATGGTTAAAAGTATTATATATTAATTTAATATTTATTAATGAAAGGCGCCTAGTGCAATATACCGTTTATTGCATACCAGTTTAAAGCGATAAAGCAAAAACTAGTTTGCGCGTAGCACAACTAGTGCTTATAAGTTGTTATAATACGAAGGGATAGTCGCTTCACCGGTAGACTATATTTTTTTCTATTACCTGCGTTATAATGTTATATTTTAAGGTGACTCCGTAAAATAGTCGAAGTGCACTTGGTAGCAAGTACGCACATACTCGTTATCTAATGCGGGCCAACAG
>MU158914.1:231478-261372 GCA_015888305.1 Antheraea pernyi | reverse complement strand
AAAAAAAACACTTCGCCAGCAAACGACATATTGGCAATTTCGAAGATCGAAAAATATTATATTGTATAATATTATATATTAAATTATTCTCACGTACAATTAAACTACAACATTATTTCTCAGGTCTAGGTTCCTCGCAATTTTTTTGTTTACCGTCAGCCGATAGTATCGCCGATTGAGATAGTTACATGTAAGCAAATTCCGAAAAATTAATTGTTACAACGTCTGAGTTGGAACCTGTGTATATAATAAATATTCCTCTAGTCAAATTACTCGAACACTTATACTATTCTCAAAAACAAAAACTGAAAATATTTTCAAACAATAATCACATCACAATAATTGTTAAAAGGCAAATACAAATTCTGTATATTTTTAGAACTTGTGACAGGTTTATTGACACCTTTAAAAATACTGCATGACCTCGGAAAGTTGCGTTGTACTTCAATTTTAAGATTTCGTCAAAAGAAGCTAACTTAAACACACATAGCAATGTCGTAAAATAGGTGCCGAATTTCACCACAAAATTGATCATATTACACAGTATGTAGTACTGTGAGAGCACTGATAATATTAACCTAATTGGAGATTTAATGGTTATACTATAGATAGAAAAATTCAGTTATAAAATTGCACATTAGTTGATGGTTCGAAAAGTACACTACACAACAGTGGTGTCTGTCGAAATAATATGTAGTCGTACCTGTCGTGCTCTAAAACCCACTAGGTAATTGACACTTCCACATTTGAAAATGCGATGCATGAAATTAATCATTGTTTTCTCACATGTTGGGTGGTCTCTATATCTCTCAATACAATACCTGTTAGGTAGGTCATAGACAAGACCTTTTGCTTATAGTTTACAGTTATAAAATCATGTTATCAGTATTTTTAAAGGTGTCAATAAACCTGTCACAAGTTCTAAAAATTTACAGAATTTGTATTTGCCTTTTAACAATTATTGTGATTATTTCGTTTCTTTAAAAATTAATCACAATAATTGTTAAAAGGCAAATACAAATTCTGTAAATTTTTAGAACTTGTGACAGGTTTATTGACACCTTTAAAAATACTGCATGACCTCGGAAAGTTGCGTTGTACTTCAATTTTAAGATTTCGTCAAAAGAAGCTAACTTAAACACACATAGCAATGTCGTAAAATAGGTGCCGAATTTCACCACAAAATTGATCATATTACACAGTATGTAGTACTGTGAGAGCACTGATAATATTAACCTAATTGGAGATTTAATGGTTATACTTTAGATAGAAAAATTCAGTTATAAAATTGCACATTAGTTGATGGTTCGAAAAGTACACTACAAAACAGTGGTGTCTGTCGAAATAATATGTAGTCGTACCTGTCGTGCTCTAAAACCCACTAGGTAATTGACACTTCCACATTTTAAAATGCGATGCATGAAATTAATCATTGTTTTCCGACATGTTGGGTGGTCTCTAACTACTCTCAATACAATACCTGTTAGGTCTTTACCATAGACATGACCTTTTGCTTATAGTTTACAGTGTAGTACTGTGAGAGCACTGATAATATTAACCTAATTGGAGATTTAATGGTTATACTATAGATAGAAAAATTCAGTTATAAAATTGCACATTAGTTGATGGTTCGAAAAGTACACTACACAACAGTGGTGTCTGTCGAAATAATATGTAGTCGTACCTGTCGTGCTCTAAAACCCACTAGGTAATTGACACTTCCACATTTGAAAATGCGATGCATGAAATTAATCATTGTTTTCTCACATGTTGGGTGGTCTCTATATCTCTCAATACAATACCTGTTAGGTAGGTCATAGACAAGACCTTTTGCTTATAGTTTACAGTTATAAAATCATGTTATTTTCATTTTCATCTTCTCAATCTTCTCTACCATTTCGAAGTAGGTCTCTGTTATTGGCACAATTATTTTCGGTTTTGTGACGTCCATATTCAGTTCTCTCGCATATTTCTTACAATGTCCTTACTCGAGTACAATGTTCTCGAGAACATTTACGGTGTTTCTATCATATGTTGTTGCCCCATAATCTCCATACATCGAACATCTTACAGGAGAAGTCGTATTTATGACCTACTGCTTATTTTTGTTATTTTTTGCGGCAAATTTGGAAAGTTGTTTCAGTGATGCGGTTGTCTTACGTCACCATGATTTCACATACAAGTTAATACGGACGATCATGCATAAGTTAATTTATATATAAGTATATGGAAAATAAAAATAAAAACTGATCTTTAGGGTCAGGATTAGTAATAAACGAAGAGATGTCTGCGTTTACAGAGTCTATGGAACTAGGCCGTCGAGGAATCTTTATAATACAGACACAATTTAAACTTTATATAAAAACAAAGTTCAATATATACTTGTTATTTGATTGAAAATATATTACATTAAGCTTCATTTAATATGACACATAATATAGAACCCCGTATTTCGTTTATGTGGAATGCCCGTCTAAGATTTTTTACAAATCTTAATAAACTACTATAAAATATCTGATGCTTCAGAGAAATTTTGAAGGTGGTAGAGCCACGCTGAAGCTATTACTGGTTTCCGCTTGAATGGGTTGGCTCGCCCGTAGTAGTACCACCCTCTCACAGAAAACCGACGTTACGTCAATTGTTACGTTTCGTTAGGTCAGTGCGAGTGCCAGAGGCCCACTTCCCCTCTCCTTCCCCCTACCCTTCCTCCCACCCACCCTCCTAACACAGGCTGGCAATGCACTTGAGGCTCCCCTGGTGTTGCAAGTGTCTATCGACAGTGGTGATCACTTAACATCGTTTGCCTCCTATGATATAAAAAAAAGAAATCACTGGACGATCTATGGTTAAAAGTATTATATATTAATTTAATATTTATTAATGAAAGGCGCCTAGTGCAATATACCGTTTATTGCATACCAGTTTAAAGCGATAAAGCAAAAACTAGTTTGCGCGTAGCACAACTAGTGCTTATAAGTTGTTATAATACGAAGGGATAGTCGCTTCACCGGTAGACTATATTTTTTCCTATTACCTGCGTTATAATGTTATGTTTTAAGGTGACTCCGTAAAATAGTCGAAGTGCACTTGGTAGCAAGTACGCACATACTCGTTATCTAATGCGGGCCAACAGTAATTATTGCAATCAATATTTAGAAATTCAAACAAATCACACAACCATCGAGCATTTCATAAAAACATATTGCTCCAATCTTGACCCATTTATAAGTGTAGAATACATGAACAATATGTTTTTACAATAGTTTAGATAAAGAAGGAATAATACAAGTTTGTTTACATAAATGAGTATAATCCTCTTTCGATAGAAACAACGGCTTGGCATTGAATTTTGCATGTGTCGCTGTAACAAGTGATAAAATATATCTCATGCCATAACTTACGTGCACAAAAAACAAATTATGACAAAAGAACACAGCATAGAAATTATTATACTAATGTGTTCATTATCCAATGGATTGTTTGATATTATGTAATAAGATTAATTTAATTATTAAAAAATATCCAACATTTTATTTATTTATGTTATGTTATTTAGTATGTTTACATACATCGTACGTTATTTAGTTATACGTGTAAATATATTGAATTGATTGCATGACGGAATAAATATTGAAACACTTAATCTATATTCTAAGTAAATCTCTATCCTTCTGGATGCTCATTGTACTCGTCTCCAAAAATCTTGTGTAAAAACTTTCGTTTGGTTCATCGAACTTACTTTCACCAATTGTAAGCAGATGCTCACCTCGGAATGAATCCCCATTATTTGTTAACACTTGCACTGACGCAATAATAAGTACATAGTACATTATATTACCTTTTATATCATTTGGTCTGGTAACTATAAAAATGTTAGTGAAAAAAATTCAATGTCTCGAACGATGTTTCGAGGTCTAGGTGATATGATTTCATTGCAGAATTTCTCTTAATACCCAACACGCAATATTCAATGCTAAAGAAGTTACTTTCATTCTTAACTAATTTATCTAACCACAAAATTACCGTAAATGAATCTTTTATAATTATAATCTTTTATTCATTAGATTTATTAGTTGAGTGTTTGACGAGTTGGGGGCGCGGCCTGTCGTGAACGTGTTAAGATTTTTCTCATTTGCTATTCAGTACTCGAATCGTGCTGCCCAAGCTATCTTTAGTGGCTTATTAATAGAGTCAGTAGTCGGCCTAGACGTTGGAAAATCGTGTGCAGATCTCAATATTAGTACAATTGAATAGAATTTTTATTGTGCAATAAAGTTTGTATAGAAGTTAACATTAGTAAAAAATTATAAAAACCAATTAAGGTAAGAAATTGTTACACTTAAGTTATAGTATATCTAATTATTATCACTAATTAAGTCGTTTAGGTAATATAAATATGCAGCTCTCTTCACACTACAAAAGTAATTAAATATGAATATCTAAAAAAACAAATAGATAAGAGATCCTAATTCTTTATAATCTTAAATATTACTTGGACAACTAGCCTGAAGCATCTAGGTCACGAAGTACCTTTTAGTACGTCATTAGCACTGAATTCATTTAGTCTAAATTATAAAAATTTGTGTATAAAAAAAACTAAATAATACATACATGTTTGCGTTTCTTCAGGATATTCAATTCACAATTAAATAAGAAAGAAACCCCTAAACAAACCACAACTCCATGAATTATAATAAAATAAATTGTTCTTCTGTATGTTCGGATTAGTACACACTAATATAACTATTGAAACAAAAATAGTAAATGAGTTGATAGTTTGCGTTAGTCAAGCGCTTAATATGAAAAATCAGACGACAATTGACCTCAATGCCCTGAGAGCTCTGATAAAAAGGTTGAATACTCTTGTCTTTTATATTGGTGACACAGTACGTATTATGTTTTTAATTGGAAGAAACATTTACCTAAATTAAAGATATATTTGTTTTTCTAAGCGACATCATTGTAGGTTATCATTCTTAATTTTATATTGTTGATGGACTTCAAACAGGGATGGTTTTTTCAAACTCGGTAGTGTGCTTTAGTATGCATGCACAAGTTTACAGAAAATATGCAATCGCTTTTTTTAATAAAATGTACGAATAATATTTGATAATATACTATTTACTTTATAACTATAATTGAGTTCATTTTTAATTACTAAAGAATTCTGTTTGTTTTTTTTTTCTACTTTTTTAAACGTTATTGTTTAATCAAAACAATGTTAGTGTTTACTTTAATTAATTTCAGGCTAGATTTTACGAGAAGATAATTGAGTGTTAAGGTGGATTACTCTAATTTACAATTAGATTCGAGGCTGATTACAAAATAAGGTTATAAGACTAACAATTAAATAAGATTATCGATTCCTTCAAATTAGACTTGCGTATATAATCACGTGCAGGCAGTAAGCACTATTTTAAAGAAGTGACAAGGCACGTTCATGGTGGAAGTAATATGTGTCATAGATTATAGTTAATTTTATTGACCCCCTTTTTTTTGTCTTTTTCGAACTGTCTACGCTGTTGACCCAGCAAGGTCTTAACAGCTTCACCGGACTACTAAGGCGAGCGCTTAAGGCACTCAGGCGATTTTATTTTGACAACTAGCTCAAGGGTGCGTGGCACACCTCGGCTTTGGCTGTTGCCTGATACATGCAATTCGCGACCTATCTTTTTTTTTCTTTTTTTTTTTTATCGTGGGGAAATCCCTTATGGATACACCACCCTCTCGGGGGAGAGGGTGGGTTATGTCCGAGTCGATACGGCGCGCGGGGTTCCACAGGGGTCGGCCTTGGGCCCGCTCCTGTGGAACATGGGCTACGACTGGGTGCTCCGCGGTGCGCTCCCTTCTGGAGCGCGCCTTAACCTAAGCTAAGCTAACTATTCATACATATATGAGTTGTTGAAACATATATGTGTACCAAGCATACATACCTCAACAACCTAATTTGATTGACATTTAAGATAAGAAGAATGCAATAAATAATAGTAAAAAGTTCAGACAGTAGTTATCAGTGAAAGAGCTCATGCGTCCGTATAATTTGCAGTGCAATAACTTTGTTACTTTATTAAAGCAACAATTATCTGGTGCATGCGTTCCACGTTTTTTCTTTGAAGTTTTAAGTCATAACTATTAAAATCACAGTCAGTTCAATATTCACAGTTTAAATATTTTATAACATTTACTTCGTTTTAAAAAGGTGGCATATTAAAACAATAAGAAGGGAGTAACTAAAGCTTGAATTTTAATAAATATATAATACATCACAGAAGTTGCAATATATGTGAATTATTATTAATTGTTATTTTATTTTCTACTAGCAGTAACCGCAGCTCCGCACGCGTTTTTTAAAATCGTATTAAAGAATTATAAAATTGTGAGACTATGTACAATTATAGAAATGCTCTTTAAAGACAATTGTGCGTACGACGCGCACGCCACTAAAAGTAACATGTAACGTGTACAGTATATATATAAATACAAAAAGCGTGCCAAATGAGGTTTGTCATCAGCAACACATTTGGAACCTTAACCCACCCTATAATTACCTCAGTGCTCACTTACACTGTATAAGGAACTAACGAAACAATAACTTAAAATATTATTATTAAGATTTACATTTACATTATATTTAATATACATTGCCATTATTATAATTAAGATTTTGTGACTATACAAACAATAAACGCTTGTCTGTTCCGCAAGAAATTGTATTACGGAACACTTTACGTAATATGTTTATAATCTAAGATCTTTTTGGGAAGACCTCTATATCATTAACGTTATTAATAATTATAATGTCGAATTGAAAACAATAAGCTGATAATTATTTCTCTATTAAAAATAAAGAATGAGTTGAAATCTTGCTAAATTTCATGCAGACAAAGTTGCGGGTAACAGCTAGTCTAAAATAGAATAACCTCAATTACTTTTTATTAGGTTCGCTATCTACCAGTAAAAATCCCGTGAAAATTGATGTAAACGTTTTGGTGACAGCACAGCGGGCGAAGCCACGGTTAACAGCTAGTCTAAATTAAATTAAATTACTTTTTACAAGGTCCGCTATCTGCCAGTGAAAGTTATCTGAAGATCGATCGAACCGTTTGGGAGATAGCATTGCGGGCAAAACCACGGTTAATAGCTAGTATACACTAAAATTGCTTCAATTACTTTTTATGAGGTCAGCTATCTGTCAGTGAATGTTTCGTGCAGAAAGATAGTACAGCGGACGAAGCCACGGTTAATAGCTAGTCTAAATTAAAATAGACTAAATTACTTGGAATAATGTCCGCTATCTGCTGGTGAAAGTTTGGTGAAAATCAGTCCAATCGTTTTGGAGATATCATTGCAGATACAGCCGCGGTTAATACCTAGTCTAATTTAGAGTAGCCTAAGAAACCCGCTGTAATTTCAGCTATGTGTCAGTGAAATTCCTGTCAAAATCGGTCTAGCCGTTTCGGAGATTACCCGGAACAAACAAACAGACAGACAGACCGACAAAAATTTTAAAAATTGCATTTTTGTTATCAGTAGCGTGTATACTTTCGTACCCAAGTAGTAAATTTTTTTTATTTTGATATTCCATACAGACACTTCATTTTTATTATATGTATAGATATCACAGCAACTATCTATATAATTGTGCACTAAACATATTACGTATATATCATATATTCATTTTGCATTGAATTAAAAAGAACGTTACATATAGCTCACACATTTTGATATAGGCTTTCAAAAATATAACTTAAAAAATATTATATTCTTATTTAAAGTTAATGTATTGGCATAGTGGTGTTGGTTCTCCTTGGTTTCTATCGTAATAGATTCATAGTATTTAAATGCTATGTACGATTCTTGCCTAGTAGCAGGTAACAGCAAACGGCGATGTTATTTGACGCTGGACATATGCTTCTGTAATATCGATTCTTAGAAACAATAATTCCAAGTAGACTATCGTTCCTTGTGTTACCTTTCAAACATAATTAGATAATGTAATTATACAAGTTGAATTAGCATTAGCGACTGGTTGTTGTACTATAATTTAATAAAAGTAATTAGAATGTCACTTTGACTTTCACGATAACTTATTGCAAAGTGGCCTCTGCGTTTGCTCTTTAGGATCGACTGACATTACGCGTCACAATTGACCATGTAGAATGTACACTGATGTAAGTGTGATTGTTGTCTTGTGTCGATAACTATCTCATATATTGACAAGTACTTCTTGTACTGCTGTCGTCTCGTGACACAGGATCGTTATAAATTGTGTCTATTGTTACTTTACTAACTGTAACATATCTAGAAATTAGTTCTATTATCACTAATCCGTATAAGATACTAAAAGTATGCAATAGAATTTACAATACTGTCTGTATATTATGTTTTATTATTATATTTCTATAAAATCAAAAATAATGTCAATTTCCATTTAGAATTTACGATTTAACAACTAAATTGAAATTGTTTTAGACTGTCACATAAACTGCTCTGATTAATTCATTCTTGATCCTTGACACTATGAATGGTAAAAACAAGATAATCATTTCTTAAATAGTAAAACTGTAATATTTGATACAACCGAAAACAATACGTAAACATTAATTGATTATTGACAACAGTATATCTTTTTTAATTTTATATATTTTAATAATTCAAATAAGTCGTTTACCTATAGTGCTCGCTCGTGGGACAGTGCGACGCCAAAACTTGAGGGTGGCATTATGACTGCCATGTCGTTAAAAATTGTATAGTTAACAATATCTGGTTATGTGCAGATATTTGTTAATTAAATTCAATTGTATTGTTTTGAAGTATCACATGGCTAGTAAAGTCAAATAATCAAACAAACACTACCTACTGCCATAATATTACGATGTTACGCCACCAGTGTTCTCTGTTTAGCTTTCATCATTCTGTGACACAAAGGAAGTTTTATCGAACAAGTCTTAAACGTAATCCTTTGTATTTACACAATAATTATTAATTAGAACTCTTTGTTCTGGAGAATAAATAACTGCGATTAATTTGCTAGTTAAATACTTTACTCACGAACTTCCTTTAATGTTTATAAATCCTTTATAGTTTACTAATGGACGAATGTTTATATAGGCCATGGCCTTCTCAAGAACTACAAGTACTAGTATCACTAATGCTGCGTTTAATTCTATTGCAATCTATGGATTGAGTTATTATTAAGTAGGCGTTATGTGCAAAACATTTGGCACCCATAACATTCAATTATAATTCCTGGTTAGAGTAATTTTTTATTGAAACGTAGTTCTTACTGTGTAGGTGTAACCTCCGGAACATTACACAGTCTTTATTCTTAATTTGAAAGCCTTATTGCATGAATTATGATGTCTCTGGTGACAGTACTGTAATTTTATATGCATCACACTGTATAATGGACACTGACGTAACAGGGTCACGATATACTTTGCCAATACCTACGTTTATACGTATATCGTGTTTCATCACAATGGCCGATTGACGAGAGTCCACATCGCCTGATGCATACGACTGTTCTTATTACTGATTGACCTAAGTATAGGTGCGCTTTCTTTCCTGCATCTGATGTAACATTTCTATTATATCCAAACAATTTGTTATTATAACGTCATTATGCGATAAAACTTTATTGTTATTCAATATCTATTATTACAATAACTCATTTAGTAGTAAATGTCCAGGTTTCCTGTTCACTCAATGCTTAATTAAATTTAGGTATTTAGAGACTAGCCTCTGCCCGCGACTTCGTTTGCTTGGAATAGTCATTTTGGGCTAACGCTAACATGCAGCGGAAGTTCTCAAGAGAAAAAATACCCGATCCTGAAACATTTTTCACTGGTGCTCCGCTCCTATTGGTCTTAGCGTTGATATATAGCCTATAACCTTCCTCGATAAATGAGCTATATAACACTGAAAGAATTTTTTAAATCGGATCAGTAGTTCTTGAGATTACCCCCTACAACGTCACAAACTCACAAACTTTACCTCTTTATAATATTAGTATACATGATGTGTTAAAATGTTGTTTGGATTGCTTCGGTAAATAGAATTACTGATTTGTAATTATATTTTTTTAGATACGTATACAATCGGCTGCCATAAGAATTCAAGTAAATTCTAATTTACAATGCCCATGACTTTGACCCTTGAGACCAATACTTAGATTGCATTTTAAATTGTCAAATAGTGCCAATATCAACATTCTGTGTATATGTTGAAGCAAGATTTTCGAATAACAGTTATACAGGTATTATTTATATTCTATTACGGTACGATCAAAGTCGGACCAAGCGATTTTACAATTCTAGGCACATCGAAATTCGCTGTTAACCTCCTTTGGCTTGCCAGAAAGAAAGTAGTCTCGGTTGAATTTGGAATCAACGTAAAAAATGTTCAAATAACTAAACCCTTATAACAGTTGTATGGGATAGGTCTTTGGTATAACTTACAGGTATACCTTTATGAATTATGCGGAAGTTTAAAGTGACAATCATACAGGTATGGACCTACAACTATCTATAACGTGCTTTAAATTAGATGGAGACTTAATCGAGATAGTCAAAGGATATATGATAACTTTTGAACACCGAGTAAAGAAGAGTCCGTATGCAAGTTTTTTTTTTCGTACTGACTACGCTATTGAACTAGCAAGGTCTTAACAGCTTCACCGGACTACTAAGGCGAGCGCTTAATGCACTCAGCCACAAAACCTTTAACGCAGGCACTGCTTTTTTACGGTTGAAATTTGTACAACAATAATATTTACACAATCGAATCTTGCACCGATTTATAAAGCCCAAACGAATATAGCAACGAAATTATGTTATTATTATTGGTGTACTCAATAATTTACTATTCCAAAAATGCATTTTGAATAATGTAAATTCATAAATACCGGCGATAAGATGTATTTATTAAAGTAGACTTAATCAAATAATATACAATAATTACCTTATAAGCCGAGCGTCCATCAAATGATTAGATCCAATCGATTCGGCTCGCCTCCACTTTGTTCTAATAATCACAATTTAATACTATAGTTCTGGTAGGAGGATTATTGTGTTTCGTGTCGCATGAACGCTACGCAACTGATGAACACTGAGTTCAAAATAAACTATTTAATCAAAGGCCGCCTTAAACCAACTCGTGTGGTTTATAAACGTAAACTGTATTATTGTATTCAATTATACACTAATTAATTATTGCGTAGTTTCATTTCATGTACTACAAGAATGATTATGTTGGATTCCCCCACCAATAATTCCCCTTATGGGTGTTTATAATTTGGTTTTTGCACCAGTGAATCAAAAACACTCAGAAGGAAACTTTTGAATTTTTTAATCCTAAGTAATGTTATAAATGCGAATGGAGTTTGTTTGTTTGTTACGTTTTCACGTCTTAAATGAGTATTTAAGACCGACCATGATGAAATTTCATATAGATAGATACACTTGTCAAGAGTAAGATAAAGAGAGAGTATCTGTCATACAAAAAAAAAACCACTGTTTACGAGGGATAGGCCAAATTTATATTAACACGAACGAATCTGTGGGCCAATGCTAGTCTAGTATAAAGTATTGATTAATAAAAAAATTACAAGGATTTTCCAAAATGTTGTTGTTAAAAGTGAAACGATGTAATTCACTTAAGCTTAAATCATTACTGAGTATAAAACAAAGTCCCCTATAGCGTCTGTCTCTTTCTGTTCGCGTTAAACTCAAAAATTAATTAATTTTCATGCGGTTTTCACCAGTAGATAAAGTGATTCACGAAGAAGATTTTGGTATATAACTTGTCAAGAACTTTTTTAATAATCATGGCGGGGCAACGTCTGCCGGGCCCGCTAGTGTAAAATATATTTTAAGGAATTATTATTGCCTCTACATATTTAATTAAGTACTATAAATAAAATGTGTATATTTTTGGGAAACTATAACAGACCCCACACGTTTCGAAACGGCCTATTTGTTTCCAAACTATTTTATAAACCATAAAGTACCACAATGACAATTTACATAACCTTTTTCTTTACTATAGTCTATATTTGTCATCCGACCTGACTCTTTTAACTGAAATGTGTGACAAACTTTTTAACCCCTAACTATTTCTCTTTGTTCCCTATTTTAAACAACACATTAACATAGCATTTGTTATGTAAATCATGAGTATCTGTAACACGAAACGGTTAAGTACATTTTCCTCCTTTATTTCTGAACATATTTAATTTGTTGTAGATTTTGACAGCTTTATTATTTTTGGATAAAGTTCCCTTTTTTATTGAATATTGAAACTTAATAAATTATGGTCAAAATTGGACCACAGAACGACCACTTGTAATAATTAATGTGTGGATAAGTCACTCTCGCAACGACAACCCAAAAATATACCATAATTTAATTTCATCTGATTTACTTAAATTTTACTCATCAAGTCGTCAATAACTTCATTCGAATTTAATATTGAGGTTATATTATTATAAGACTACCAAATCATATGTAACTTTTTTTTTCAAACTGACTACGCTATTGATCTAGCATGGTCTTAATAGCTTCACCGGATTGCTATGGCGAGCGCTTAAGGCACTCAGCCGATTTTATTTGACAACTAGCTCAAGGGTGCAGGGCACACCTTGGTTTGGGCTGTTGCCTGGTACATGCAATTCGCGACCTATCTGAGCTAAGCTAACTATTCATACATATATGAGTTATTGAAACATATATGTGTACCAAGCAACGCAAACATACCTCAACAACTTTTATATATATTTCGTATCGGATAATTTTCTAAACTATTTCAGTTTGATAAGGGAAAAAATAAAACTCTTCCACTTGCACGTGTAAGCGTATATGCACGCTCATGTGTGGAGGTGATATGTGTAATGTGGGGCGAGCAGCGCACTCTAGGACTCCGAGGGAATGGACTTAGGCTTGATCTGCTGCCGAGGGGGGCCTAATCTGGTGTGCGGGAGCGAAATTGACCCCCCGACCACGGTGGCGTGATCTGTGGTTACGCGGGCGTGGGCGTGAACACGCTCTGTTTGGATCTTAGCTAACCTAAGTTAAGCTAAACTATTCATACAGATATGAGTTATTGAAACATGCATGTGTACCAGGCATGCGTGTCTCAATAACTCTTATGTGTATTTTGTGTCGGAAATTTTTTTTGAACTATTTCAGTTCGATACGGGTAAAAACAAAAAGAAAAAACCCATCCACTTTGTATGTGTAAGCGTGTGAGCGTGCACGTGTGTGGAGGTGATATGTGTAGTGTTGTTGGAATGATGTATGACGCGGACGTCTTTTATAGTGCGCATACCACTAACGGACTTGGATCGTATGTAACTGCTTCGTGTGTTTCATTTGTTTACATTCTGTATTATCCGTGATCGATAACCGCCTCACTTACCCCTTAATGACGTGTTTGGCAAGAGTAAATTACTTTACTAAGACTTAGTATACTTACTGGTTCATAATCTGAATGTGTAGTTTTATAACGGATATTTTGCAATTTCTGCTATCATTTTGCTCATGCTAAATAGATAATTAGAGGATCGAATGTTAAAGGCCGAAGGGCAACGTTAATACATTACATATGCCTTATTGATCCTTAAAGAAAGTTCCTTTGTCAGCTTATCTTTATGAATTTAGATATTCGAATGTGTGAAATTGTTATTTTAATAAGTATTATACCACTACTTAAAGTACACTTTTTTTATATCATAGGAGGCAAACGAACAGATGGGTCACCTGATGTTAAGTGATCACCACCGTCCATAGACACTTGCGACACCAGGGGAGTCGCAAGTGCGTTGCCAGCCTGTGTTGAGGAGGAGGGGGGGGGGTAGAGAGGACGGGAAGAAGAAGGGGAAAGTAGGTGGGTCTCCGGCGCTCTCATTGACCGAACGAAACGCAACAATGCAAGCAATGTTACTTCACGTCGGTTTTCTATGAGAGGGTGGTAGTACCCCGGTCGAGCCGACCCATTCATGCTGAAACCAGTAATAGCTTCAGCTTGGCTCTACCACCTACAACACTAAGCTAACACTACTAAGCACTTACTCAAAATATAATTGAAGTCTTATCTTTTAGATTTATTATTATACTAGCAAGCCTCGCGGACGTTGTTCTGTCCTGATAATAAAAAAACCTTTACAAATTATATATAAAACCACAAGAAAATGTTTATCGCGAACAGACAGACAGACATGGCAAGAACATTGTTTCATAATATGTAATGATTATATGCACAAAACTCTACGCGAGTTCCATGATTTTTGATCACCCAAAAAAGTGGTCAACGCGCCTAAAGAAGATTTCACTTCAAAAATATTACGTAAATATTCTCTGCGGTCAAATATCTATCATGTATAAAATATTTTCGTTACAGTCGGCTGAAACGCATATAAGTTGAATTATAGTATGGTAGTATGGGTAAATTAAAAATGTTTTCTATAAAAAATCACTGAGGTATATCAACTTTTATGGAGATCAGTCAAACAAACGGTTTCGAAGTTTACCATTCCTAAATATATATACCAACATATACAACATTTACATATAACCACTGAATGCTGATTCAGTTTTGTATTACTTCATAATACCCTTTCTATGAGTAAGGCAACATTCAATATTATCTCGTACAATCTACTTTGAAAGCGGAATGCCATAATACGCAAACGGCTTGACAACAGGTTCCTCATTAATTAAATCATATTCATATTAAATTTGAAAGCTTGGCTTTTCTCAATCATTATAATAAATACATATATTACCGCAAAAATAATGTAAAGGAAATAATTAAATATAATTCACGCGTAAATAAATTAAGCAATATTAATTATTAAAGGCAACATAACTGTGACAAGGAGAAACGTCATGATTCCGTACAACCAAACAGATTTCACTTTTTAGATACCGCACGTTGAGAACTAAAGAGGTTACAACGGCAGAATCACTCGACTGTTCTATCTAAATATTCTTCCTAGGAACTAAATAGATATCATCTGTTTGTATAATACGCCATTCCTAATATAATATTTAAGTTATAGTTAAGGTATTGTATATTATATTAAAGCAAAATGGCACGTAAAATCATACATAGATTGCAAACGCAATTAAAATTTACCTTTAAAAAGTGTACATAAAATTTTAAACCTATGTTGACTAATATCCGATCTTATTTTTATCTTATATTGACGTTACAAAATTCTTTATTCACAATTACGAAGTTACAGGATTTACTTGCTTCTTAAAATAACATGTAAAGTATATACAAATAAATTTTAAAATGATCATCATAGATAAGCTTAACAATGCTTTAAATAAACTAAACAGTAATCAATAATATGTACATGAATAACTTAATTTAGGAATAATTTTATTTCTTATAGTATTATACAAGTGCTACAATAAATTGACCACACAAACAAGTGAACAAAATAACAGTAGACAATGTTTCGGCACAGTGGGAAGTGTTTTATACATTGCGGTTAGTACACCAATGTACAATGGAAAAAACATTTATGCGAGTGTAATATTTTAAAGGGATTTATTTATAGCTTCATTTATACACTCACCTCAGTCAAGCAAATTGTTATGTCCTCATGAAGCCTGTCAAGGATTGAAGCGAAGGCACGATGATCAATTAACGAATAACATTTCACTAGTTTTCGTGCTGAACAGGTAAAAACGTCGCATTCGCATACTAATTAATTTCGAGAGAAATTGTGCGACGTACAGCACAACGCGCATACGGACGGCTGTTTGACAGAATACTGAGTTGTGTATCGAAGTCGGAGTATCGTGCGAACGATCGCGGCGAGGAGGTGGGCGAGTGATCACAACTGCACACAGCGCGCGCAGTGAGAGTTGTGATTCGAGTCTTCAACTAGCACTGGGTGCGTGTGGTAGACCACCGCACCGCGGCCGCGTCGACGGCCTCGGTTGCATCCTCGAGATGCTGAACAGTGCACATTGCACATGCATCGCATGGCAATAGAAGTTGACACAGCAGTACTAATAACTTACGGGCTTACATAAATCTGATCCAATTTCCCTAAGAGAGATGTAGTAGTGTCACAGGTCACTTACTCTGTGATCAGTACAATAAAAAAATCACCATTACTATATTATAATCATTACTACTACTACCTATTGTAACTAGCTGTGCTAGCGGATCCGTTCGCGTGAAACCTAATTTTAAAAAAACAGTGACTGATAAAATCATCTGAATGTCTTAAGTCTATTTTTTTTAACTGACTACTCTTTTAGTCTAGCAAGGCCTTAACAGCTTCACCGGAGTACTGTCTACTTTTTACTCGTACTTAAGTCGCGTCGTCATTAAAATCACAATAACTTTTGATAGAGTGAACAGATTTTAATGAAATCAACTAGACTACTACTAGTTACTAACTAACTACATGTTACTCAAAGGATATGATTTATGATTTTATTGGTGAGGTTATGTCAGACATATGATTTTCTTGGTGAGGTTTTGTCAGACATATGATTTTCTTGGTGACGTTTTGTCAGACAGGCATTTCTAAAAATGATTTATATGTATTTTATTACTTATTTCAAGACACCTGCAACATTTTTTTTCACAAAAATCTAAAAGTACAGTCACGCTAGATTTCGATTCTTATTATATATGTATTATGTATAGATAAGGATAACAAAAAAGCTCGCGAAAATCTTCATGTTTATATGCATGAGAAGTAATAAAAAATGATATCACTGAAAAACAAGAATACTCTAGACCAGACAGAAATAGGGAGATAAGAAAATAGAAGCTGTTTTATAGTGTCAGGATTTTTCATTTTCTTATTTCCATATAGTTACTTCTTTATGAATATATATTATCGCTAACATGTAAATATCTCTTATCCTATTATTATATGAAGTTGACAAATAATATTCACCTTTAAGAAGATTTTATTAAGGATGCAAAAAAGACAGGTGGTAATTCGGTTGTTAAGCGAGCACGTGTCATCCATGACTGAACACGTACAGTGAGCTAACATGTGCTACCAACCCCTATAGCTTCGTCCTTCACTCCGCTCATAATATGTTGTATTTTTCATCCCTTTCATACTCCGAAGCGCTGGCAGGGTAATAACGTTAGCGTAGAGTTGTTTGGATGTTGTCACTAGCAACGGTAGTCCGATACATGGCATACGGCTGCATAACGAACTGACGCGTGTAAACCTGCAGACGACAGGCCAACAATAATTTATTTTACTAGTGTTTCAAGGACTATTTAACTGAATCAGATACTACAACTATGTAAGTTTATATCTTATTTACACATATTATAGTTCAAACAAAACTTGTTAATTTATTTGACTTTATTGAAAATCAGACTGACCTAGTAGTTGTTCTTGACCTACCTGGGTTACATCTAGGTGTTAAGAAAATATTTTTAATAGTGAAAATTGCAACATCTTACTTGAAAACTATACCTATATGACTATTGTTAAATTATTCTATTTAATTAATATATGATGTAATTATAATAAATTTGTAATCTGTAAATCAAATACCAAAACAGATATTAAATAATCAAATTTAGGGGACCACTTTTGTCAATAGACTAGTAATATTTTGTCATAGTTATTTTTCGCGTCTATTTAAGAAATCACACTACCTGCTCAGTATTAACAAAATAATTTATTTTGTTTCAAATTCAACACATTAACGTCGATGTTATCTATTGTACTGGTAAGTGTTTATTTGATGAATATTGTTGTAAAATGATCCGGGTTAAGATCAAATTTCAAAATTCGCGCCCTTTGTAATATTACCTTCAACATTCGTTCAAGCGTGTAATTACTTTGGGTAACTAAAATTTTTATGTTATCACCACGTAATGCTAGTACTAATTATTTAATTTAAATACTTTATACCTTCGGAAAATATCAAGAACTAAGGTGTACTATCTTACCTAAATAAAAGCTTTTATCGAAAATAATTTATAACATTTATTTAAACAACTTTAATAGTATTTTATGCGCTAATCGATATATTTTATTTGTTTTATTTGAAATGTAAGAACAGTGTGAAGAAATTATACTTCATTTCCATTATCAGTTAATTTCCATTTGAACTATCAAATTTTATCAAAATACACAAAAAGATTTTAGGAAATTGTCAATTTTGTTATACAGTATTTCGATATTTTGTAGTTTATATAATTTTAATATACCTATGTTGTTTCAGACACGTAAATAGAAAATACTGTTGCAGAAAATAGTGTATCCAACAAAATGATATTGCCCGAAAGCAAAAACGACGCACTAACCTCAACCACTGAGTCACTTGATGGCACCATAAATTTAAACTCATTATATTGCTCAAATCTTTGGACAAATAGTAAATTGAGAAAAGCAATAATCAATGGTTCTGCTGAATACAGTGTTACAAGGCATTGCTACTCATGTAATGGCAAGATAAGGAAATATAATATCAGATCAGTTATGAACGATTTTACACCAAAAGACTATTCAACGCCAAATAAGAAAATACCGGAAACGAAATCAGAAATAAACAGGAACAACCGTGTCCCAGAAGAACATTTTGAAACTATTTGTTCATATAAAATAAATTCTGATGAAGATATTAACAATACAAATGGTGATTTAAAGCAATACATTCCATCGATATCCCAACATGTTGATTTAAATATTCGTCGCAAGTATACTACAGGTGATAACCGTTCTAACAGACGAAAACGTATGAGATTG
The DNA here is from genome assembly GCA_015888305.1 of Antheraea pernyi. Classification (NCBI taxonomy): domain Eukaryota; kingdom Metazoa; phylum Arthropoda; class Insecta; order Lepidoptera; family Saturniidae; genus Antheraea; species Antheraea pernyi. The sequence continues at coordinate 242,621 of MU158914.1, read as the reverse complement.
AAGGAAAGCTTAAAGCGTATGGGGTGTGTTATCAATTTGGGTTTGACTGATAGTCCTGTAAAAAACCGGACACATATCCGAGCCTGCTCAATTAGTATTATGGTAGTAGCAATCGTAGTTATAAGTTTTATCTTGGTGAATTTTACAACTCCCGTTTTCACACGGGTGACTAAGGTATATAATACAACAATAGTGCCAATGAATGTTTTTAATGGAAGCAAAACCACAATAGTCCATGTGGAGTCTTACACAAACGTGCCAGTAACGACAGACTTTAATGTCACTGAATATTCCACCGGCGTTGATAACTTTAAATATGTCAGCACTGAAAACATATCTCTTTTATCAAGTATTATTTCGAAAATTCGAAAAAATATTAAAACATATACAAAAGATGCAAGTAAAAGTAAGAGTAGGTCTAAACCAAAAGATATAAATAATAGAGATTTATCACAAAGATTCTGTTCGTGCCAAAATAATGAGATTTGTATGTTGGATGAAGACAGCGGTAAATCCATATGCAGAAAACCGATCGACGACGATGATCCTACAGGTAATTTCTTTTAAACTATAACCAGTTTTTTTCATTAAGATGAAACAGCTCTTTATCAATCTGTTCCTATGAAGAAATATTTACTTTTAGGACTTTACTTTTACTTCTTTGACACTTCTTCCTTATCTAAAAAAAGATTATCACGATAGCTTAATCGTTTCGTAAAATGTATTATTATTCGTGTCTTGGTTTAAACCAAGAGGTCTCTATTAGGTGTAACAATCATTAGCACTTGTTCGCTGAGAGTCAGCTACAATCATCATATGGTGATCTAGTACTTATAATCCAGTTAAGCGTGACAAATTGCCTTAACACTCTATAAATTCGTTACCCGTTAAAATGCAATATATTATCTATCTATACTAATATTATAAAGAGGTAAAGTTTGTGAGTTTGTGACGTTGTAGGGGGTAATCTCAGGAAGTACTGAACCGATTTTGAAAATTCTTTTACCAATATAAAGCCATGTTATTTGTGAATGTTATCGTCTATTTATCATCATTTTTCCTTTTGAGACCTTCCGCTGCGTGTTCCAAAATAACTGTCGTGGGCAGAAACTATTTTTATAATTATTTTATAATTTATATAATTAATTATATTATTATTATAATATTATAAAGGGGTAAATTTTTGTGAGGTAGTAGGGGGTAATATCTGGAGAGTCGGAGAAAAAATGGTCGAACGAAAACGTGTTCTTACAAACGCTGCCTTAACGATGAGAAATATATTATTGAGTTCTAGAAAAAAGTTGTAGCTTGATAATGCCTACTACCGCCCAACGAAGTGCGCACGGGTCCGCTAGTAACTAATATACTTGTTACGAGCTATTATTATTAACAGAACTGTAAATGTATAACTTACTAGCTTTTGCTTGCGGTTTCGCTCGCGTTAATATAGGATTGACCAATCCCTCACGAACGCAATCTGGAATAAAATATAACCTAAGCCCTTTTCTTTACCGCTGATAACGTATATGCAAAATTTCATGATGATCGATTGAGTAGCTAAGGTGAGAAAGCGTAACAAACACTCACTTTCGAATTTATAATTTAGTTTTAGCTAATTACTTTGGATTACTTCTATGTCCGATAGGAATGCCAACTGACAACATTTCATTAACTTGGCAAGATTAATCTTTTTCCTTATAACATAACCAAATTCCTATTCTCGTTCTCACCTACGTTGCATTGGAAATTTAATGCTTCTTCTATACACATCGGTTTTGAAAAGTTAGTCTTAAGAAAATCAACAATGTCGGTATGTTTTTTTTATTGTAATGCAGCAAAGTGACTGCACTGTGCCTGATGGTGAGCACAGTACAATCTAAAAACAATGGCCACTACCGAGAGACATGCCACCCTTCGCCGGTCGCCGCTGTCATGCCGGCCTGCGTAAATGTCTCTTCACGTTACGCTTGAAGGACCCCAGGTTATAGGAATATTTTCTTATAATTCTACATACTAGTGGGCGCCCAGAGGTCAAATCAAAATCAAATCAAAAATATTTGAAATGTTTGAATTTTATTAGGGTTAATATCATTGTTGAATGTAGAATGAAAAAGGGTACCTAATTGGAACGTAAGAGTAAAATAATACATAGAGTCGAGCATTGCAACCTCTTTTGCAACCTTTTTTGAAGTTCTTTATTGACGGATGTCAAAATGTCTTTTTTATTTACATGTGTGTATATGTTGTGTAAAATTGAAGCATTAGTGTAGGTAATGCATATTTTAATTAATTTAATGTACTTCTAATGCATTTTATATAAAATAAATAAGTTTCTGCACTTCTCCTCCATATAAACTTTAACTATGCCAAATTTCACGTTCATCCGTTTGCCCAATTCCGTTAAAAAGGGATACAAAGTTTAGGCTTCACATATATAAATAAATATGTATGTAGAAAGTATATAGATCAGTGGTCATATTAGAATGATGTAAGTCGATATAATATTTTCATCTCAGGTTGCGGAGGTCTATGCGCATTAGAAACGGAAGCTTGTCAAGTGGTCGATAAAGAGTTGGGAGTTCGAGTATGCCGGCTATTGATGCTTTCAACGTGTTCTCCACAGGAGTGGCGATGTCGTAATGGTCTGTGCGTACCAGCTGCTTCGAGGTGTGATGGTTCTATCCAGTGCTATGATCGATCCGATGAAGTACAATGCGGTGAGTCGGAAAAATATATGTAGACTATTAAATCAAATATCGTAGTAAAGCAAATTTAAATAGGCGAATATAAAACATTTCAAAACTTTTTTCTAACATAACAAAACTTATATGATTCATTAATAGTATTGAAATTTTATTACATAAGCAATTGTAGTTTTGTGAATAAATCAAACTATTGTCAAGTGAATTTTTATATCTACTAGTGGGCGCCCAGAGGTTGACATTCGACCATAGTTCATTGATTTTTTAAAGTTTGAATTTTATTAGGGTTCTTTTGTCAAAGGGTATTATGTTATAATATCATTGTAGAATGTAGAATGAAAAAGGGTAATTCGAACGTAAGAATAAAATAATACATACAGTCGAACATAGCAACCTCCTTCACAAACTTTTTTGAAGTCCTTTATTGACAGACTAGCCGACCCGTGCCCACTTCGTTGGGCGGTAATACGTAAGTGTGGAATAGTTATTTTGCGCTAAGACGCAGCGGAAGCTCTGAAAAGGAAAAAATACCCCGATTTTGCAACATTCTTCATTGCTGCTCCGTTCCTATGTGTCTTAGCGTGATGATATATAGCTTATAACCTTCCCTGATAAATGAGCTATATAACACTGAAAGAATTTTCCAAATCAGACCAGTAGTTCCTGAGATTACCCCTTACAACCTCACAAACTCACAAACTCTACCTCTTTATAATATTAGTATAGAAGTATAGATGTCAAAATGTCTTTTTTATTTACATGTGTGTATATGTTGTGTAAAATTGAAGCAGTAGTGTGGGTAATGCATATTTTAATTAATTTAATGTACTTCTAATGCATTTTATATAAAATTTCACGTTCATCCGTTCGCACAATTTCGTAAAAAAGGGATACAAAGTTTAGGCTTCACGTATAAATATATATGATGATTTCAGAATGTGACTTAAGTAGACAATTTCGATGTGGGCAGTATATATCTTGTTTCTCAAAAATGAAACTTTGCGATGGAATTATTGATTGCTGGGATGGCTTCGACGAACTCAACTGCACTACAGGTCGGTGATACTCTTTTGTTTATGCTAAATTGACTTATTAGTCAGTCTTTTTGGCTGTTCTGCATGTAACCGTAAGTTCGGGCGTGCGCATAATAACCTCAAGAGTTTAATACAGTACAATGTCACAATATTATTATAGCAATTAAAAATTGCCTTTTATTTATTCTTAAGTTGTCTCGATGTAATATAATAAATAAGTATATCTAAATTTGGATTCTGCGCAGCTATATTCAGAGCGGTCAAACAGTTTAGCGAGGACTGTGTATTTAATATGATGGGTAAAATCCGAAGGAACGGAATTTTGTGCATATAAAAGATTGAAATAATTGCATACGAATATTATACCGGGTGTAACACACGACATAGTGACACGCTTAAGCCTAGGCGCGTCGCATTGTAGGGTTAACAGATGTTTATCCAGTAATTAAGCGGGTATCTGTATACGACTAGATAAATATCAGTATGCATATGGTAATAACCCGTTATAGAGCCTTGCCTTTGGATTATTACGTTTCGGGAACAGCCAGTGTAAATCCAGCTGCCGAGAGGCTAGCAAGCCGGCTTGACAGCGGCTACTGCCGATTATTCACTTGGAACTTGTCGTTATTTTTGGATTACACTGTATTTACCCTCAGGTATAGTATCGACAACTTGATGTACTACTTATGAAAACAATTCGATTTTGTTGAATTTTTGATGTTAAGTGGACAAGCAAAACTTGTTGTGCCAGCCCTCCTTAGTTGGGATAAGGGCAGAATAATAAGAAAAAGTAAATTGATGTAACGCTTTGACATACAAACTTTATAAATGTAAAATGAACGTGCCTACTTATACCGTTCAGTAGTTCACGAAACTGGGTTATGAATGTGCTCACTCAAACCTAACGGGTCTTAGCCATTCTATATATAATAATATTTTTATAGATCTATAATATTTTTATAGAAATATATAGATGTGCGTATGGAATTATATATTGTTACTTTTTATCTATATAAATAACAATCAGTTGCCGATTGTGTGTATGTTATGCACTACTTCAGATCGTCTGCATCTATTTGGTTATTATTGTCAAGACAAAGTTTGTATGAAAGAAATGTTTGAAACATCGCACGAAAAAGTGAAAATTTTGCGTCAAAAAATATCCATATAAAAAGTGAGTGAGATAAATAAACAAGTGGAATATTTATAAATCTTATTGACAAAAAAAAATGGTTGTCTGTAAAGTCGGTTTACAGACGTTAATTTTACGTGATAACGTCATTAGAAAAAATTGCATACTTTTATGAATTGAATTAATGAAATGAATTGAATGTAAGCCGAACGCTTAGGCCGATCGCGGCTCTCGATCGCTTGGTCCACGCTCTCGCTTACATGCTCGGCTCAGGCCGAACGTGAAATGAGTCATGCTTTTTCGAGCGTGCGAGCCGGCTTTCATCGATTTATAAGACGTTATCACGTCACACAGGACGTTCATTCATTATCATTTGATTTTACGACATGGTCGTACTGTAACGGGATGTCATAATCTTATTTTCTTCATCAGTACAGACGTCGGAAGCCAGGGAGGACAACTAGCTTATAGTAATTATTGGTTTCAGGGTGCCCCGATGATATGACGACATGCACTGACGGCCAATGCATTCTATCAACAAGATTTTGCGATGGCCTGACGGACTGTGATGACGGCAGTGACGAACCTAACGGATGCGACGGAGATTGTGGTGCTCGTGAAGTAAGATGTAAGAATGGACGTTGCGTGATGCGCACCGTACTTTGCGATGGTCATGACAATTGTGGCGACGCTTCCGATGAAATGAACTGTTCTTAACAATACCACTACTACCGATATGAATTATGTTTTTTACACCATCAAAATCAATAATAAATATTATAAATGAAAGTATTTTTTTTGCATCGGTGTGTTCTCTTAGTTGTAAACTACGCAGTTTTGATTCGGTTTTCATTATAATTTGGAGAATATGTTCCGGCAGGTTTATATGTGCAATATATGCATATTCTATTTACAGAAAAAAGGAAAATATTAATATATTGTAATCAAGACCTAAAAATATTTATCAAACGATAGCATTGCTAACATTGAATAAATCTACTATGGACATGTTTATTTCTTATAAGACCCACGGAAAAACCGCGACGCGATGGTTTAAATATATTTTTTGAGGATAACCCTCAATAACCATTTTCGTCTGTTACATATTAAAAAAAATATTAATGGCTTATGTGCGAATCTGTTTTGGTCAAACAAGTCAAATTAATAACCAAATCCTTATACAATTAATATAACATTTACACAATTAAATGACATATACTTACCTTGAGGATTTAATTTATATCAAAACTGCTCCTTGCAGAATAGCATTTCAATGAAAATGGTTTTTTTTCCTCCAACTGACTACGCTATTGACCTGGCATGGTCTTTATAACTTCACCGGACTACTAAGGCGAGCGCTTAAGGCACTCAGCCGATTTTATTCAGGCAACTGGCTCAAGGGTGCACGGGACACTTCGGCTTGGGCTGTTACCGATAACCCGGATCTGACCTAGCTAAACTATTCTAAGCTATTCATACATATATTCGTATGTGAATCATACAATTGAAATTGCATGATTCACAAACGCACATATGTATATCAGATATGAAACGAACTATACTACTCGATTCAGTTCGATAAGGGAAAAAATAAAGCCCTTCCACCATATGTATAATGTGTGCACGTATGTAAGGTGATCAGATGTGAGTTCAAATGATGAGTCACTCTATCGCGCTAGTAACATCTCGAAGGCTCCATCCGTGGACGACCTAGGCTCGAGAGACTATCGGAAGAAACGCGACGTATGTCCCGTACCTCTAATGAGGGGAATGAAAATGGCAAAACAGTCTAAGATTTAATATGATATTATTATAATTATATTATAATATGATTTAGTAAGATTCGCTACAAAAAAAAATGTGTTTGTAAATCTATACGAAAATCTAAATCGAAGTGTAAATCGTTTCGAAAGTCGTACTTATGACACCACGGTTATACATTGCTCTTGCAAGAAGTCGGTAGGGGTCGCTAATTGATTGAAAAATAACATAGCAAAAGTAAAAAAGCTAAAACAGAGAAAAATGATGTATTCTAGTCGGGTTTATTAAAAATATATAAATTATCATTTAAAAAATTCCTAAGTTTTAAATGGCCCTACAAAAAAATCCGCAATGTTATGCCTATGCCCAAAGATTTGTATCTTTTACATATTATTAAAGAAAAATTAGTTATTTGTTAGTTATTTGAGCTATTTTACTAAACATGGTATTATTATTTCTAATACAATTTTAGTTACATTGGGCATTAAATACTGAAGAAGATTGCCCTTTATAGGATACTATTTCAATTATTGTGGTAGAGTATATCACAGGCTACTTCTTGAATGAAAATATAAATGTCACATTGCCAAAAAATAATTGATTATCATGTGTCTGACCCTTGGACACTTATGACACCTCATTAAACTCGCTCGAGGCCGGGGCGGCACACTAATCGTATTCAACTATTCTCATTAACGACATAATTTGTGAGGATGGATGTTTACTCGCTCACTCAAAAATTACTGAATTAAAAACGGATTGTGACAAAACTTTTAGAGATTTGGTGTATAGACCAGGATAATAATGTACATATTACATTTTATAAAAATAAGACGTAACAATTTGTATTACAGTTGTTCACTTAAACTATTTAGTTGTTTAATTATTACTAATGAGTAATGACTCACCAAGATGTTCTTGTTAATAGAGAAAAGTGACCAAATATGGAATACCATTTTGTTTTTTACGCATAATTTGCACAAAAAAAAACTTCTTCTAGGAATTATTAACAATCACATATCTGCAATTTTTTTTGTAACAATTTTTGGTTAAAACTATTCTAAGCTATTCATACATATATTCGTATGTGAATCATACAATTGAAATTGCATGATTCACAAACGCACATATGTATATCAGATATGAAACGAATTATACTACTCTATTCAGTTCGATAAGGGAAAAAAATAAAGCCCTTCCACCATATGTATAATGTGTGCACGTATGTAAGGTGATCAGATGTGAGTTCAAATGATGAGTCACTCTATCGCGCTAGTAACATCTCGAAGGCTCCATCCGTGGACGACCTAGGCTCGAGAGACTATCGGAAGAAACGCGACGTATGTCCCGTACCTCTAATGAGGGGAATGAAAATGGCAAAACAGTCTAAGATTTAATATGATATTATTATAATTATATTATAATATGATTTAGTAAGATTCGCTACAAAAAAAAATGTGTTTGTAAATCTATACGAAAATCTAAATCGAAGTGTAAATCGTTTCGAAAGTCGTACTTATGACACCACGGTTATACATTGCTCTTGCAAGAAGTCGGTAGGGGTCGCTAATTGATTGAAAAATAACATAGCAAAAATAAAAAAGCTAAAACAGAGAAAAATGATGTATTCTAGTCGGGTTTATTAAAAATATATATATTATCATTAAAAAAATTCCTAAGTTTTAAATGGCCCTACAAAAAAATCCGCAATGTTATGCCTATGCCCAAAGATTTGTATCTTTTACATATTATTAAAGAAAAATGAGTTATTTGTTAGTTATTTGAGCTATTTTACTAAACATGGTATTATTATTTCTAATACAATTTTAGTTATATTGGGCATTAAATACTGAAGAAGATTGCCCTTTATAGGATACTATTTCAATTATTGTGGTAGAGTATATCACAGGCTACTTCTTGAATGAAAATATAAATGTCACATTGCCAAAAAATAATTGATTATCATGTGTCTGACCCTTGGACACTTATGACACCTCATTAAACTCGCTCGAGGCCGGGGCGGCACACTAATCGTATTCAACTATTCTCATTAACGACATAATTTGTGAGGATGGACAAACGCACATATGTATATCAGATATGAAACGAACTATACTACTCGATTCAGTTCGATAAGGGAAAAAATAAAGCCCTTCCACCATATGTATAATGTGTGCACGTATGTAAGGTGATCAGATGTGAGTTCAAATGATGAGTCACTCTATCGCGCTAGTAACATCTCGAAGGCTCCATCCGTGGACGACCTAGGCTCGAGAGACTATCGGAAGAAACGCGACGTATGTCCCGTACCTCTAATGAGGGGAATGAAAATGGCAAAACAGTCTAAGATTTAATATGATATTATTATAATTATATTATAATATGATTTAGTAAGATTCGCTACAAAAAAAAATGTGTTTGTAAATCTATACGAAAATCTAAATCGAAGTGTAAATCGTTTCGAAAGTCGTACTTATGACACCACGGTTATACATTGCTCTTGCAAGAAGTCGGTAGGGGTCGCTAATTGATTGAAAAATAACATAGCAAAAATAAAAAAGCTAAAACAGAGAAAAATGATGTATTCTAGTCGGGTTTATTAAAAATATATATATTATCATTAAAAAAAATCCTAAATTTTAAATGTCCCTACAAAAAAATCCGCAATGTTATGCCTATGCCCAAAGATTTGTATCTTTTACATATTATTAAAGAAAAATGAGTTATTTGTTAGTTATTTGAGCTATTTTACTAAACATGGTATTATTATTTCTAATACAATTTTAGTTACATTGGGCATTAAATACTGAAGAAGATTGCCCTTTATAGGATACTATTTCAATTATTGTGGTAGAGTATATCACAGGCTACTTCTTGAATGAAAATATAAATGTCACATTGCCAAAAAATAATTGATTATCATGTGTCTGACCCTTGGACACTTATGACACCTCATTAAACTCGCTCGAGGCCGGGGCGGCACACTAATCGTATTCAACTATTCTCATTAACGACATAATTTGTGAGGATGGATGTTTACTCGCTCACTCAAAAATTACTGAATTAAAAACGGATTGTGACAAAACATTTAGAGATTTGGTGTATACAACAGAATAATAATGTACATATTACATTTTATAAAAATAAGACGTAATAATTTGTATTATAGTTGTTCACTTGTTGTTCACTTAAACTATTTAGTTGTTTAATTATTACTAATGAGTAATGACTCACCAAGATGTTCTTGTTAATAGAGAAAAGTGACCAAATATGGAATACCATTTTGTTTTTTATGCATAATTTGCACAAAAAAAACTTCTTCTAGGAATTATTAACAACCACATATCTGCAATTTATTTTGTAACAATTTTTGGTTACATTTATTGGTTACAAGTAAGACAATTAAAAAAAAACGAAATAATATTGAAGGTACCGAAATATGGGACAGGTACCCAAATATAGAATACTATCGAAAATTAACCTTAACTTATATGAGACTCTTTTAAAACTTTAGTATAACATAGGAAGGAACTTTTTTTTTATTGAAGTAGACGTTACTTTGCGGACATCCATTAAATACTACAGTGGACGTTACTATGCATTTTCGCCTGGAATAGATTAGCAGCCACGTTTTAACGTATTTCGTGTTATTACAAAAAAGTTAAAATACGTATTAAATAGTTAGTTTAAAAAAGTTTCCTAATAAATGCACCGCGCTCGGCCGAGGCAAGGTGCAAGTTCGTGTTATCCTTTTTCGCAAGTCTAACCTAACGTAACGAAAACGAGACAAAAGAGCAAGATGGCGAACATTCAGCGACCGCGGTGCATTTAATATCAGACCTTTTTAAAGTCAGGGTTCTTCAATACGTATTTAACTTTTTTGTAATAACACCGCAATTGTTTTATCTCATTAAAATTTTAAATATTTGTTTGTAATCAAGTGAGTTAGCTGACGCGCTATAAGCCAGTTGTAAAAATTTAATAGAGCTATTAAAAATGGGAAGAGGTATATTTAAGAACGATAAATTAAAGATTACTGCTATGTGATAATATGTATGTATAAAAAAGTTCCAGAAACTCATAAGGAATCTTAAGAAACCATGCATTTAAAGGTTTATATGCTGTTTGCCTAAATTGGAGGCTGAAATCACTAGATGGTACTGTCATATCTATTTATTTTATTGTATTTGTTGAATTCCGATACTAATCTCCAGCTATAGAAATCTGACATATCCGATTAATATATTAAATGTTTGCTAAATTTTAATCAATAAATACTAGCACTAAACCTAACTTATATTATTTAGCAATGCACGACAGTACAGAGCAAGAGAAATGTCGATTTGTAAACTAATCGATGGTTCTCAAGCGTTTACTTTCGAAAAAGGAATCACTTTATAAGCTGATGTGACTACGAGTTGTAAGTGCACGATTATTCTAATTCCTATTGCCAACAGTTAAACTAAACACTATCAGTAATTAAACAGTGAAAAAATTAATAATATATATATATA
>MU158914.1:148351-231364 GCA_015888305.1 Antheraea pernyi | reverse complement strand
TATATATATATATATAATGTATTTATATTTTCTGGTTGTGGAGTCATTTTTAATTTCTTATCACAAATATTTTTATGAATATTAATTAGGTATTGGTAAATATAAAACAATTTATTTATAACGACCGAGCCTAGGTCGGTTCATTAAAAAACATTTTAAATCAAAATAAACTGTTAGGTTTGCATCACAAAATTAGCATGTTATATAAAAAAATATATATTAAAAAAGATATCTCTCTTTTGGTCTCACTCGGATTCGACCTGAGGTTATACAGATTTTCGAAGCAGCCGATTCCCATTTGAGCTATTTTTGTTTTGACCACCGCAGCAAAATTTACCTCTATGTTCTAGCTATATTTTTTCATTGCCTGAAAACTCAGATAAATAAAAGTTTTCTATGAACGAAATCTAGCTACATCGATTCATCGTCTCCGAAACCACCTACCTACTAAGTTTCACGCAAATCACTGCCGTCGTTTCCGAAATCCTGAATATATAGCAATATACAAGAATTGCTCGTTTAAAGGTATAGATAGATATTTACATATAAAGAATTATTAGCTCATCTGTTCGTAACATTATTTGTTTACATTGCATTTCTATTCCAGACATCGGTACTATTGTGGTGCTTGAACTTACCGTTCGGCAAAGCGGTGTAATGCTTTGGGATTTTATTGTAGAACCTAATTCTTACCTAAACAAAAATTAATTGATCTCCTATAAGCATTCCCGATAGTAAAAAAACATTTATTCAGCTTGTTGCTAATAAACAAGATTTAATTAGCATATATTGTAACATATATTACGTCTACTTTTGAAGTAAAACTTTTTTAGACGCGACTAGGAAGTAGTAACTGTAACTGTACCATTGTTGTAACTGGACGACAATGCAACGGAAGTCCGTTACGGCAATATGGGGTCACGTTTCTGTACCATCCGGTTTTTAAATATTTTTGATTTTGTCAATAAATAGTTTATAAACAAATCAATGAAAAAAATTGAAAACAAAAGAAATATTAAATTGAATAATAATAAAAATAATACAATAGAATTAAATACACGATCAAACATTGATTATAGCTGTTGTTCTTTACATTTCTCCAAATAAAACTATATTGAATATCATAAAATTTATTCATCAGCAATTACTCCACTTCACTAATGAAGGTTCAAGTCTTTAGAATACTAATTACCATATGAGTTCCCATAAACTCTTGCTGGAGACTTCAATCTCATTTTTGTTCAGAGAATCTCGACCATTGATTGATTTTTAGGTGATGAACTAAATTTAACGATGAATAATTCTCCAGTTCAATCAACAACAAGATATGGCACGACTATTGATGCAGTTTTTTTCAAGAAATTTAGAAAATTTGATGTAATTAAATTTATGTTTCTCACTTCAGTTATCATAAACCAATCATATAATATTTGAAATATGATAGTAATTAAATTATTCTTTTAAAATGTATAGTGGTCGATGATAATAAATGTATATATTACTAGTGTTACATCGTCAATAAATGCCTTTTTAAATTGTCATACGATGTACTTTAACTTAATCGCCATCTCTTATAACGCCAAAGAAGTTTTACTTCAATCGCGTGTGATGATTACCCGCAGTAATTTTTATATTTCGATATAATCATCATAATTATTAATAATTTCAAATTGTTCAAGGAATTTATAAGTGTAACTTTATAAATTTCTTGAAGATAATAAAGCTGATGAAGAATTTTTTTTTCTCTACAAAAATGTTATTTGCAGATTTTCATAGCACAACAAAAAATGACGAACAAACTGTACTATCCACATACTATTATTACACAATAATTATTTTTGTTTCCTATTTTTATTCACATTTTATTATTGAAAAAAAAACCTTTTTAACCTGGTTTGGTTTGAAACTCGTTGAAACGAAAAGTGACATTAAAAAGAGACGAACATATTTATAGTATTTAACGTATGAGAAATTGTAATAAAATATATTATTCAGTGTTTTTTATATTTACGGTCTCCTCACTACTAACTTTATTCCGAGCGTTTTGTGTTAGGAGTTTTGAGAAAAACCAACAAGCCAGTGTAACCGGCACAGTCATAGAGTAACAAACCTGCGAGTATTGTAAGTGTAAGCGGTTTCATAATTCTATGGGCACAGTGTATTCACGTTGATCGTTTATATGAATATTTTTAAATGCACACATGATTTTTTTTCTAAAACAATAGTGAAATTTTTTACACCCAATTAGTTTTGAAAAAATATGTTAACAATGAATAAAAAGAAATCATTTTTAAATTTGTATAGCCTATTAATTACGAAATATCTTAAAATGCCTGTGTACAAAATTTTATTCATAGCAATCGTTTTCAAAGTATAGACAATACTCCATTTAAAAATAAAATTTCCAGATAAAGCAGATGTTATAAACTATTAACATATTTTATTAAAATTATAATTAACATGCATTAAATATTATAATTTATGTAATATATGATAACATGCCAGTTAACTATAATTAACGTACCATGTTATGTACTTTGGAATTTATTACGTAGATATTGTACAGATTAATAATAATCTGTATTGTATTTTTGATATTCAATGATTTAACTAATGCTCTGGCAACATTCATTTAGGCATGCGATCTGGCATTATTAGTTTGAGGTATTATTTGACCTGAAAAAATTGTTATTTTATTTATATATTGTCCTATTTCCTTTAAAATTGCTAACTTCTAATTAAGACGAAATCTGCAATGGCAGACAGTGATGATGAGTACGATCGCAAAAGGCGTGATAAATTTAGAGGTGAAAGAGGTACAGCGGACAGCAGTAGTTACCGAAGCAGCGATCGTCGTGAAGAACGAACTCGTGGACGTGAAGATTGGCCAGAGAGGTACAATCACACTTTGTTTTCTCTCAATTTGTCACGGACAATTCTTTATTTTACATGAATAATTGATTTCTTCCAGATCCCAACCTCATTCATTCGAACCCCATAAACATCCTACTCAAATTCCAAAATCCAATAAACGCTCCATAGCTTTTGTGTTAAGGTATTACTCTCTTACATTTCCTTTAGTGTAGAATAATATTACATTTATTAATTTTAGCTGTGTTTTCTGTTATGTATAAGGTTTTTTACACTTCAGAGGAGATAAAGAAAGACAATTTATTTTTGATATAGGTATTGTTTAGCACAATTAACCAGGTAATTAAATTATTGTATGTAATTAAGCTATCAAAATGGATTTAATTTTTTTTCTGTGGCTAAAAGTCACCAGTATTGCCACAAATTACTGTTTGAAATTGTCTGGATCAAACAATACTTAAAAACATTTAGATCTTAGTTATGTTTATTCATTAGGCATATAAGATATATGGAGCAACCATACATATATCAATCTATGATACAGTAACACTACCTATAACATATTGATAAGTACTTTAAGGATTTATTAATAGATAATAATTTTATTCTCTATCCAAAGATCTCGGGGAGGTAGATCTGGCCCTGATTATAGAGATTATCGCAGTGGCGCTAGTGCTAATAGAGGATATTCACCTATAAGAGGTGATGGTCCACCTAGTAAACGTATTAGACCAGACTGGCCTATAGATGAAAGAAGATATGGAAGTATGCCACATGATACATATGGAGCATATGGATGGGCTCATGATAATTTTGGACCTCATCCTGCACATCAAGGTTATGGACAACCAATGCCACCAATACCGGCGAGGTAATAAAATTAATACATTTTTATTTATTATATACTAGCCGACCCGTGCCCAATTCGTTGGGCGGTAATAGGCATTATCAAGCTACAACTTTTCTCTAGAACTCAATCATATATATCTCATAATTAAGGCAGCGTTCTAAGAAACATTTTCGTTTGACCCTTTTTCTCCGACTCCCTAGATATTAGCCCCTACAACCTCACAAACTTTACCTCTTTATAATATTAGTATAGATAATATAATTAGTTAATAGCTTCTTCCCGCGACTTCGCACGCATGGAATAGTTATTTTGGGCTAAGACGCAGCGGAAGCTTTGAAAAGGAAAAAATACCCCGATTTTAAAACATTTTCCATCGTTGCTCCGCTCCTATTGCCCTTAGCGTGATGATATATAGCCTATGACACTCACAAATAACGTGGCTTTTTTATTGGTAAAAGAATTTAAGATTTTACGGTTTAGATGTTCCTGAGATTACCCCCTACAACGTCACAAACTCACAAACGTTACCTCTTTATAATATTAGTATATAGATTATAGCCCCTGCCCGTGACTATGAATAGTTACTCTCTGGGCTAACGCTGAAACAGCAGAAGCTCTCAAAAAAACATCTCGATTTTGAAACATTTTTCATCTGTGCTCCGCTCCTATTGGCCTTAGCGTGATAATATATAGCCTATAACATTCTCGATGAATGAGCTATATAACATTGAAAGAATTATTCAAATTGGACCAGTAGTTCCTGAGATTACCCCTTACAACGCCATACGTCACAAACTTTACCTCTTTATAATATTAGTATAGATATATGTACAATGTTTATTGTTAATCACATATGTTCACATATGTGACGATTTTGAAAATTTATTTAATGATTACTGTATTTTGTAAACTTACATACAATAATAAATAGAAATGGTTTGGTAATAATGTCCTAAAAATTTAAAGAAAATATGAGTGTAAGATATTTGGAAGTATGCAAATATAATACAGAAATTAATTGTATAATTTATATCAATTGTATGTTGTGTAAGTCATTAATGAATAAAATAAATTCTCGAACTGTTTATTCTATTGACCTTGCAAGGTCTTAAAAGCTTCACTGGACTACCTTTAATCATAATAATATTAATGTTCTACCTGCTTATAATCTGGTATTCATTTTGAAAATGATAAATGCCTTATTAAATATTTGAAAATGGGAGTTACACTAGACATGACTGTTCATACAATAAAATGGTAATTATTTTATAAACTTACAAGTTTAATATAGGTCATGATTATTAATCAAGTCAAAAATTAAAACTGAATTTAATTATATTATCTATATTTTTTAAATTAGTTTGCATTATTTAAATAATATTATGTTACTTTATGTTACATACTGTATTATAGAATCAACTATAGTAAATCCATTTGAAACATTTCTCCTATCCAAAACATATATTAAAAGTGTGTTCTTGGCATTATTAAAAAGGGATGCAGTGGCGCCCATGGGTGCAGCAGATGGTCCTCCTACAATGATGTCTTTCAAGGCGTTTTTAGCAGCTCAGGATGATTCCATCACTGTTGATGATTCCATTCAGAAATACAATGAGTATAAGCTTGAGTTCAGAAGACAACAACTGAATGAGTTTTTCATTGCCCATAAGGATGAGGAGTGGTATGCTATTTTTTTAATGCAAATAGTCGTAATTATTCACAATGCAACATAATAGATCTGAAACAAATTATTCAATAAAAAAAAAACAATAAATGTAAAAAGCTGTCCAAATACTTTAGTTTCCATTTGCTAGTAGTTCAAAAAATTCTAAGCATATATTTTTTTTGTGTATACATTATACATTCAAAATCTGTTATAGCGACATCAAAGGGACTACTCATATTAAGTCATAAAAACCGATAGTTGTAACAACGGTGATGTTTTCGATGTACACCATTCAACTGGGACCTTTGTTCTGGGTCAATATAATTGGTATGTTATTCTAAACGATGTCGCCATAAATGGTTTTGACTGTATTTGCTTAGAATTTTTTCAAGGTGCTATGCAAATTTTAACGGTAACTCCCTACAGTCTACAGAATATTCGTGTGGAATTGCTGGACAACGTTAGAAAAATTAAATCATACTTTATGTCAAACAATTAAATGTGTGTAGCTAGTTTCGCGTTGACCTGTAGCGCGCAATGCTACAGGTTTCGTTTCTGATAGGGGTAGGGTTAAATATTTCCACATGTGTGGTACAGGTGAGATAATGAAGACTTTTTAATTAAGTACACATAAGACATTTAAATTGTGTTCATTGAAATTCATTAAAAACAAATGTGAAATCAAGGTGTTATTTTATATTTTTAAAATATAATTCTGGTTATGAACAAGTATTAAATACAATAAAAAAGTCAAATTTTTGAAATAATAAGTTAACAATAAAATTATTTTTTGATTTTACCGATTTATAACGTATACTTATTTACATATCATATATATATTTATTATGCATTAATTAGTGTAATCGTAGATGTTTTGTAATACAAAATAAGAATATCTTTTTGTGAAATATACCCGTTTGATTTAGGTTCAAGATAAAATACCACCCTGAAGAATCTGTAAAACGCAAGGAGGAACAGTTGGCAGCATTAAAGGTGAAATCTTTGAAGATCCATTTAGTTATAGATTATATAATTCATTTAAAGCAGGCTTAAGTTACGACAGAATATGAATATTGAATATTTGTATGCTTTTATCTCATCATAAAATTAATAATTGTACTTAGAATTGAAACAACATTAGCAAATTGTAACATATGTATAAAAGTGTATATTTCAGATTTTTAAGTTAATTTACACAACTTTGTAATATGTAGTATTAATTTTAACGTTTTTTTTAAATGATCACTTCTTTCTTCCATTAATAATAGAAAAAAAAACTTATTATAATAAAATACAAGTCCAAACTTTTTGTATTAGAAAAAAGGGCATATTAGATTTTTTATTTTTACATCAAAGTTTATATTAGTTCAACTTGAAAATAATTTATTTCAGAATCGTCTAAATGTGTTCCTTGAACTACTAGAAGGACAGGAGCTAGACAAAGTTTCAGTGGATATAGAGAAATCAGAAAAATTGATCCGTCTTCTTGATACTGTTGTAATAAAACTAGAAGGTGGCACTGAAGAAGACCTTAAGGAGTTAGATGAACCACCACAGTCTGAAAATGCTACTCCTAATGATAAAACAGGTGATACCATCTTATGAACCGTAATAAATATAAATGACATAAAGTTTGTTATGAACTCTATTTAGGTTTTAATTTAAAATGATGTAAAATTGTAATTTCAGATAAAACTGATTCTGATAAACCAGTTATTATAGATGTTGATGCTGTTAAAGTAAAGGAAGAAAAAGAAGAGGAACAAAAAGTGAGATATATTATTTGTCTAGCCTGTACTTTCCTTTATTTTATGGAAGCAAAATCAATAAAAATGTAAAAAACAAATACTCTTTTAGATATACGAGGTATGTTAAAAAATAACGGGATTTTCGGTTTTTGAAAAATAAAAATTCATTTATCTACATTAATGTTGTCGCCTTCAAAATATTCCCCATTCGATATTATGCATTTATGCCAGCGCTTCTTCCAATAGTCGAAACATTTCTCAAATTCGATTTTTGGGATAGCCTATTTAGCTCTTTCAGCGATGTGCTTTTAATGTCATCTATGCTTGTAAAACGACGGCCCTGTAAGGACCTCTTCATTTTTGGAAATAGGAAAAAGTCACACGAAGCCATGTCTGGCAAATATGGAGGTTGGAGCATCGTTATAGTATTGTTTTTGGCCACGAATTCACGAACAAGCAAAGAAGTGAAGCAACAAATTTTTCTGCCACGCGTTTCATTCGCAAAACATTCGAAAAAAATTATGGCATGAGTCAATCGATATGCCAACATCATCAGCGACTTCTTTGATAGTGATTCGGCGATTATACGTAACCATTGCTTTCACTTTTTCCACGTTTTCATCAGTTGTTTAAGTGCTGGGGCGTCCGGGGTGCCTGTCAGCTTCAACGTCTTACCATACCACTCTTCTTCCCTTACCAGTATACCACTCGTAAACTCTTGTTTTACTCATAAAAAGGTGAGTCACCTTTCACATTTCACACACTTTGTTATACCTTATTTAATTTTTTATTCAAAATTTCAAAATTCATAATTCTTTTAACAAACGAAAATCGCCAAGCTTATAAAACACAACCTACGTAACCTAACCTAACCTTA
Organism: Antheraea pernyi; assembly: GCA_015888305.1. Taxonomy (NCBI): domain Eukaryota; kingdom Metazoa; phylum Arthropoda; class Insecta; order Lepidoptera; family Saturniidae; genus Antheraea; species Antheraea pernyi. The sequence continues at coordinate 223,352 of MU158914.1, read as the reverse complement.
GCGGCTGCTACAGACAAAGTAAGCAATGAATACATACATTTCAAATTCCCGTTATTTTCTGAACACACCTCGTACATAATTTTCTCAACTCAATGTCTTTGTACATATGCACATCTATCTTTCAATTTCTAGCTACTTATATATATTCTATAAAATATATCTTCAAATATGTAACTCAGTTATATCTTGTGATTATTACTAAACATCCTACTAAACCTCTCTCTAAAATATTTTATTCACAAGAAGTTTTAAATCTCAGGAGAAAAAAGTAGAGTCACCAAAGCCAACGGCACCACTAACTATGGAGATAGATCCTCATTTGCGACAATTACAGGAACAAGCTAAATTGTTTTCACGATACAATTCTGTGACGGGTGAACCAGAACCGGAACCAGAAACTGAGGAAAAAGAACCACGTGAGTAAATAACTTTGTATTTCTAGGACCCATTTAGCATCCTTTAGGAGTCTAACCAGGTGACTGTTTAAAGGTTAATGTCGTGCAATCGTGTGGTAGTTCATGGTTACATTTAACGTATAAAATAATATAAAAAAATATAAAAAGTAAAAGCAAATATTAATAAACAACAAAGAGAACCTTAGTTAGAGTTTGTTCTAAAACTATTATAAGTATGGGAACGATACTTTTAAACGTAAAAAAAATCACACCTACCTTTAATGAATAAATTTGAAGGGGCGTTTTGCAAGGTTAATAATCATTACGTAATTGTTTATTGTCGGAATGCCTCATGGTCGAACAATGGGAAGCGGGGTGCGGACCGAGGTGTGGGATGCGGGCTGGACTGCATGGCGATAGAGCGGCGGACATTGAATGTTGTGATTCACCGCGCTTTTTGCGTAAATCATCTGATGTTAAGTGAAAATCAGTTTTGCTTTTCTCGAGATAATTAGGTCAAATATTAAGCACCTATTTGTTTAATTGAGTTAGAACTAGATACAAATAATGATTGTCCTGTAAAAATATTGCTGGTGTCTAACCAAACACCCAGTAGAATTCAAATTGTTATGATCCTTATTTTCTTTTCTAATAGCTCCACCAGGCTCATCCTCGAGTTCATCGTCGTCTAGTTCCTCTTCATCCAGCTCCGAAGACGAAGGTGAGACAGCGAACCGTCGCAAATCCAAATCAAAGTCAAAAACCCCAGACGAGTCACCGAAACAGAAGGAAAAATCAAAGTCACCGAGTGTCGAAAAAGATTCTACTGATGCAGAGAAGAAAGATAAAGAAAAGAGTGGAGATGAGAAAGCCGAATCAGTTAATGACGTCATTATAGAAAAGAAACAAACTCGTGCTTTGCATAAAACCACATCAATATTTTTAAGAAATTTAGCACCAACAATTACAAAGGCCGAAGTTGAAGCTGTAAGTTTATTTTGTCTAGGTTATTACGATTGGTTTGATAATAAATCTTGTAACAATGTTCGTATTCATTCGATTTTAGATGTGTAAGCGATATGGCGGATTCTTACGTGTGGCGTTAGCTGATCCATTACCGGAAAGACGTTGGTTCCGACGAGGCTGGGTCACCTTCCGCCGTGATGTGAACATTAAAGATATCTGCTGGAACCTTAATAACATACGCGTAAGGATTATAAAACCATTTTTGTAATAGATACCTTTTAAAAGAAAATAATAAATATCATCCTTAATATGTCATATTTTTGAGCACAATATGCATAATCTAATCAAAAATACTGTATTCAATTTAGAGTCTAATAAAGCTCTTATGAACGTCAAAACTACTACCGTTTCGGAAAACCAAACCCAGTCATCGAAAAGAACAGGCAACTCTAATGTGTTATCTTTTTAACATATATTTACATTACAAATTACTTGGATTTGTTATACGTCTTTCATTAAAAAGGTAGTCTGGTGAAGCTTAACTGCTACGTCAATAGCGTAGTCGTTCGAAAAAAAAAAATTCATCAAAATTCAAGTGTTTAAAGATTATTGTGCACTTGTTTGTTATAGTCCCCTCGAAATCTTTGATATAGTAGACCTCTTTCACACGGGGTCTCGCGAACGGAGTAATGTTTTTTTTTAAATAATTCTACCGACTCATTTCATTTAATTATATAATTGTACTAGCTTATGCCCGTGAATTGTTCCTTTGGGTTAACGCTAACACGCAGCGGAAGCTCACAAAAGGAAAATAAAAACGATTTTGAAACATTCAATAGTGCTCAGCTCCTGTTGGTCTTAGCGTGATAATATATATATATATAGCCCATAACTTTCCTCGATAAATGAGCTAACGACACTGAAATAATTTTTCAAATCGGACCAGTAGTCCTTTAAACTAGTGCATTCAACCAAACAAATAAAACCCTCCAGCTTTATAATATTACTAGCTGTTACCCGCGGCTCCGCACGCGCTTTTTAAAAATTTATCGCTTTTTAAAAATTTATTAAAGAAATGTAAAATTGTGAGTGAGTGTGTACATTACAGAAACGCTTTTTCAAAAACATTTGTAACTACGATACGAACGCCATCTACTGTAACATGTAACGTGTACATTAGATATATGAATACTAATAGTATATCGAATGGGATGGGATTTATCATCAGCAACATACCTGGAACTTTAACCTACTATATACCAAACTCAGTGCTCACTAACACTATATAAATAACAACGGAGAAATAATGTAATAATTAAGTAGAATAAGCTGTAGTGATATAAATAAAAATGATAACTGAACAAAAATTATTGATAACGCAAACAAAGTCTCGGATTACGTCTGAGGAAATGGGGGACAAAAAAAAACACCATATAAGAAAGTAATGAAAATTATAAGCTATACATTATCGAACAATATATCTTAAATCTTTTATTTTATAGATATATATACTATGCCCGTATTGTCGCTATACTTAAGTTATTCTTATACGTTGCTATAATAACTTGTTTGTTTGTTTGTTTGTTTGTTTGTTTGTTTGTTTGTTTGTTTGTTTGTTTGTTTGTTTGTTTGTTTGTTTGTTTGTTTGTTTGTTTGTTTGTTTGTTTGTTTGTTTGTTTGTTTGTTTGTTTGTTTGTTTGTTTGTTTGTTTGTTTGTTTGTTTGTTTGTTTGTTTGTTTGTTTGTTTGTTTGTTTGTTTGTTTGTTTGTTTGTTTGTTTGTTTGTTTGTTTGTTTGTTTGTTTGTTTGTTTGTTTGTTTGTTTGTTTGTTTGTTTGTTTGTTTGTTTGTTTGTTTGTTTGTTTGTTTGTTTGTTTGTTTGTTTGTTTGTTTGTTTGTTTGTTTGTTTGTTTGTTTGTTTGTTTGTTTGTTTGTTTGTTTGTTTGTTTGTTTGTTTGTTTGTTTGTTTGTTTGTTTGTTTGTTTGTTTGTTTGTTTGTTTGTTTGTTTGTTTGTTTGTTTGTTTGTTTGTTTGTTTGTTTGTTTGTTTGTTTGTTTGTTTGTTTGTTTGTTTGTTTGTTTGTTTGTTTGTTTGTTTGTTTGTTTGTTTGTTTGTTTGTTTGTTTGTTTGTTTGTTTGTTTGTTTGTTTGTTTGTTTGTTTGTTTGTTTGTTTGTTTGTTTGTTTGTTTGTTTGTTTGTTTGTTTGTTTGTTTGTTTGTTTGTTTGTTTGTTTGTTTGTTTGTTTGTTTGTTTGTTTGTTTGTTTGTTTGTTTGTTTGTTTGTTTGTTTGTTTGTTTGTTTGTTTGTTTGTTTGTTTGTTTGTTTGTTTGTTTGTTTGTTTGTTTGTTTGTTTGTTTGTTTGTTTGTTTGTTTGTTTGTTTGTTTGTTTGTTTGTTTGTTTGTTTGTTTGTTTGTTTGTTTGTTTGTTTGTTTGTTTGTTTGTTTGTTTGTTTGTTTGTTTGTTTGTTTGTTTGTTTGTTTGTTTGTTTGTTTGTTTGTTTGTTTGTTTGTTTGTTTGTTTGTTTGTTTGTTTGTTTGTTTGTTTGTTTGTTTGTTTGTTTGTTTGTTTGTTTGTTTGTTTGTTTGTTTGTTTGTTTGTTTGTTTGTTTGTTTGTTTGTTTGTTTGTTTGTTTGTTTGTTTGTTTGTTTGTTTGTTTGTTTGTTTGTTTGTTTGTTTGTTTGTTTGTTTGTTTGTTTGTTTGTTTGTTTGTTTGTTTGTTTGTTTGTTTGTTTGTTTGTTTGTTTGTTTGTTTGTTTGGTTGAACGCTATGATCTCAGGAACTACCAGTCCGATTTGAGAAAGTTTTTCGGTTTTAGATAGCTCATTTATCGAGGAAGGCTATAGGCTATATATCGTCACGGTAAAACCAATAGAAGCAGAGCACCAATGAAGAATGTTTCAAAATCGGGCACTTTTTTTGCTATTGAGCGATTACGTTATTATTATATACGTTGCCATGGTAACGTGGTAAGTAAACAAACAAACAAACAAACAAACAAACAAACAAACAAACAAACAAACAAACAAACAAACAAACAAACAAACAAACAAACAAACAAACAAACAAACAAACAAACAAACAAACAAACAAACAAACAAACAAACAAACAAACAAACAAACAAACAAACAAACAAACAAACAAACAAACAAACAAACAAACAAACAAACAAACAAACAAACAAACAAACAAACAAACAAACAAACAAACAAACAAACAAACAAACAAACAAACAAACAAACAAACAAACAAACAAACAAACAAACAAACAAACAAACAAACAAACAAACAAACAAACAAACAAACAAACAAACAAACAAACAAACAAACAAACAAACAAACAAACAAACAAACAAACAAACAAACAAACAAACAAACAAACAAACAAACAAACAAACAAACAAACAAACAAACAAACTCTTCAGCTTTATATATTAGTATAGATATGTATTAGTATAGATATCTGTGTGAATTTTTCAATGACCTTATCTTTGTTATTACAGGTTTATCCTAAAATAAAGTAAAAATAAATGTTTATACTGGGTGAAAGTTTAAAGAGTAGCAATATTCAAGGAAATGATAGTTCATTGTCACATTAACATATAAAATAAAAATATCAAAACAAATACTATTAAACATCAAAGAGAACCTTGGTTAAAGTTGGTATTAAGACTTTTAAAAGTATGAAAACAAAAGTAAAACACTCAATGAACGAACGTAAAGGTGAATCACGAAGGCGCATCGGGGGTTAATAACCTTAACATTACGTAACGCGTAAACTATCTATTTCAACGAACTATTAACTGAGGCACGGATTAGCGCAGGTGCGCGAGGCGGGTAGCGGTAGGGTCGTGGTAGCATGAATGTGACACTGAATCTGCCCAGTGACCTTACCGCCACGGTATTTATTACACCCGCTCATCTATGTAAACTGCTAAGCGTTAGGAGTGTATATCAGTTTTGTTTTCCTCGAGATAATTAGGTCAAATATTAAGCACCTATTTTTTTAAATTGTATTAGAAACAGAAACGAGTACTGAGTAACCTCTGTGAATATTGCTACTCTTTAAACTTTCACCCCGTATACTGTTCAGTTGCGTGAATGTGAGCTCGGAGCGATAGTGAACCGAGACCTGCAGCGTCGCATTCGTTCGGTGTCGGGCGTCACGCTGGAGCGGCCCGTACTGCGCGCGGACGCACGGCTCGCGGCCCGCCTCGCCCACCTACTCGACACAAGGACAAACCTCTGGGATACTGAACGGAAAGACATCGATACGGATAACCCACATGAGAATGAAGTAAGTATCCAAAATATAAATTCTATTCTTTATACTTTGTGTTTTACATGTGTAACTGTGATGTTTGTTAATTACTCAATCATTTCTGCGGACGTAACATGTTCTAATGTTAAGGTATGGTCAATACGCCAACTTTGCCAACCACTCTATCTTTGCCCAAAAAGCATTTTACAAACAATTCCGTTGACGTAAAATATATATATACGATTTATGATAACGCTTATAATTTTAATGGAAGATTATATTTGTGATATCACTGTGTATTCCATTTCTGCTAAGTTAACTCAGTAACTTTAAGTATGTCCAAGTTTACGCAGTAACTTATGAGAATTCATCCAAAGTGGTGCATGTTTTCGGGGAATACAAAATGTAAAAAATAGCTAGGTAACATTGCCCACACGTTTGTAAGAAAATTTATATAATACTGAATCGATTTAAAAATTAGAAGTCTTAACTAAGAACATATACAAATTCTTGGTTCAACTTCCGGGGATTTATAATAACGTCAAAATGGAGCAGGAAATGTTGACTAAAAGTCCAGAAAAATTTGTCCGCCACAAAAATAGAGTCGAAATTCGATGTAAAATATCTTTTACAAAATAAATTCATACATATGAATATATGGTACAGTAATAAAAAAAAGTCGCATATGTTTCAATAGAAAAAGTAAAAAAAAAAATTTTTAATAAAAATCGACATATTTGACATTACTTCATCTTTTTACCCTATTCCATGTAACTAGGGTCGGCACAACATGTTTTTCTCTTTCTGTCTTCCCTATTAGACGTCATTTCAGTATTCACACCCTATAAACACATTTTTCACTCAATCCATCCATACATTTTTCAGTCTTTCTCTACTTCTATATATGTCTACTTGTACATTCAAAACTTTCTCTTCTCATAATATGGCCATACCACACTAACTTATTACTTCTCAACTTCTCTGTCACTGGTGTTATTTTGAAACTTCCAAACGTAAAGGTGTGGTACATTGCAACTTAAAAAAGCAAAGTAGTGCTGCACAACAAAAGATGAAATTGTATTATAATATAGCAATAACGTCATATAGTCTCACTGCTAGTTGAAAGGCCAAAGATGGTTTGGGTAGAATCACAGTTCTATATTTTGCTTACACACAGTAGTATTATAGGAACATCGGAAGGTCCAAGTTTTTTCAGCATTAATCAGTAATTGAAACTAATAAATATGTGTGAATTAAGAAAAAAAATTGGTATAATGCGGACATTAACTAGATAGACAACCTGTCCTCATCAGCCTGTAAGAGATCCACTTCAGGGCAATAGGCCCCTTCCCGAAGGAAGCTATGGGCATTAACACCACACCAGCCCACAAAGTATTGGCGATTTCAAACTATGAGAAATATACTTCTATGTTTTCCCCACATACAGTAGTACTACAAGAACGTTTGTCAGGTTTTGGTTACATCCCAATTTTTCCTTCATCGTTAGCCGATAGTGTTACAGATTTAAATTAAGAAATGTATGCGTATTCCAAGAATATTGTTTGTACATATGGACATAAGATTGATATTGCGCTGGTCAAACCACCAGACCACCATAACACTCAACTATAATGACTTCAATTGAACTTGTATTAATCTATATCAATTTATTCTTCCAGAATTTCAGTCTCAATTCAAAGAATCCTGTCCTTCATAAAATAACTGAACATTTGATTGAAGAGGCGTCCACTGAGGAGGAAGAACTGCTGGGTTTGGATGCATCTACTGAAAACACTTCAGAACAACCGGATCCAGAACTGGTCCGTGTTCTCGATCGTCTAGTGTTATATCTACGTATTGTGCACTCTGTGGATTATTACAACCACTGTGAATACCCATATGAAGATGAAATGCCGAACCGTTGTGGTATCATGCATGCTCGATCTGGACCCCCGGCAAATAAGGTAAATTAGTCATATTTTACATACAAATTAATAGAAATTGATAAACTTATTAACTTCCAAGTTGTAGGTGGTAGAGCCACGCTGAAGATATTACTGGTTTCAGCATGAATGGGTCGGCTCGTCCGGGTGGTCTCGCAAAAAAACCGACGTGAAGTAACAGTGCTTGCATTGTTGCGTTTCGTTCGGTCAGTGAGAGCACTCTCCTCTTCCTCACTTCCACCGGATACCCCACTCCCATCCCCTCCCCTCTCCTCTTCCCCACTTCCATTTCTCCCAAATACAGGCTGGCAGTGCACTTGCGACTCCTCTGGTGTTGCAAGTGTCTATGGACGGTTGTGATCACTTAACGTCAGGTGACCCACCCGTTCTTTTGCCTCCTATGATATACAAAAAGTTTGTTCAGCCATTTAAGAATGGTTGAGAAGTATACACTTAACAAACATATTTTCACATTTATAATATACTATATTTATTATTTCTCGTAACTATCTGTCCTACTATTTACAATTTTATTAGAGGAATTGTGGTATTACGCATGCTCGCTCTGGACGTCCGGGAAATAAGGTAAGTTAGCAATGCGTATTTAGCCATATTTTAAATACAGATTAACAATAACTTCATGTAAATTTACAAAAATTTATAAACTTATTATTAAACCTCTAATTAAAAATGAATGAGAAGCAAATACTTAACACACACATTTATATCCATTATTTGCCATAACTATTTCTAATACATAATTTCATTAGAGCAAAGTAAGTGGATATTGTGAATTTTATTGTTGTATCTTATACACATACCAGTTAATAGACAATTTATAAACTTATTATTAAACCTCTAATTAAGAATGATTGAGAAGCAAATACTTAACACACACACACATTTATATTCACTATTTGTCATAACTATTTGTTCTAATACATAATTTAATTAGAGCAAAGTGAATATTATGAATTTTATTGTTGTATCTTATACACATACCAATTAATAGACAGACAAATATAAACCTGTTCTTGTTATATAGAAACGAATGGTCTAGAGCTGACAGTGTAATATACAATGTGCTTTTGTGTAGGTATTATTTGTTGGAAAGTTTAAAGAAATACTTTCAACATACAGATATCAAAATATCTACTAATATAAGCACACTTTCTTTATTAAATATAATCACTAATCAGATAAAAATAACATTACTTCTAACAATTATGATAACAATCACACATCAAATATTGTACGTTTGTCCTAAACTATCATTAAAACAACATGTAAATATTAAAAACTATCATTAAAACAACATGTAAATATTAAAGAGATATAATAAAATTATTATCTGTAAACACAAAAAATAATGCATATAAAATATTTAAGTAATTTTAATGGATACCGCGAATACCCAATAAGCATTTAAAAAAGTATTAATATATTTAAAATATTCGGTTTCTTTCTCTGAAATATAGATCAATTGTAATTTATTTACATACCAGAATCTTTAAAAGTATAACACAGATCACACGTTTATCACGAGATAAATCTTAACTAACTATATCACTCGGTGACAATATTATTATTAGTGAATATTTTCTTTTCAATGCTTTGGGAATTCCGATGATCACTTCTATTAGTACGGTGTGAATTGGATTTTATGTAACGAAAATCTGTATTAAAAAAGAAATAGTTATAAATGTATATATAGACTTTAGGCTGTCACGCAGAATGAGATTGTATATACTATATTCTTAGTGTACTCGAAATATATATAAAGAGCGTGGAAATCTATAGCACATTATTTTCTGTTGGATCGTAGTAACTATCCCACATTTTTAGAAATTATCTCATTTTTTAAAATTAATTACACACAAGTTTTATTTTAAATTATAATAGCAATCTACTTATATACTAAATAAATTGGAATTTGTCAATTTTCTGTATTATTTGTTCGTGGTCTTGAATATTGACGATGTTTTATGTTAAATATTTAATTTTCTGTCTATATACAGCCAACTCAGCAAGAAATTCAAGACTACATTAAAGCCTTTGAGGGGAAAATGTCTGCCTTCCTTCAAGATGTCAAACAGCTTTCGGACGAGGAGTTGAATAAACTTGGAATAAAGGCAAGTTGAATAATTTATATTATTATTTATTTAAACGTTAAACAGTAGAAAAATCTAAATAACAAGGTTGTTTTGACAGTGTCGGATTACAAAAAACAAATATAATTTGTAGAATTAGTACACCATGATGTCCTTTTCTATTAGAATTCAATTTATTATACAGGACCCGGATGCAGAGGTTGAGAAATTTATACAATCCAATACTCAAGAACTAGCCAAAGATAAATGGTTGTGTCCATTGAGTGGCAAAAAGTTCAAAGGACCGGATTTCATCAGAAAACATATTTTCAATAAACACGCTGAAAAGGTACGTTAACTATATAAAAAACATAATGAGTGAGTTATGCCGTTGTTATGTTATAATAACTGTTGTTAGAAATTGTTGTCAACTTTTGTGTAAGGGCTTTGGCAATGTTATATGTATTTTTTTAAATTTATAATCGTCAGTTCTTTTGCTGGATATTTGTAAACGGCGGTTTAATCAAGTACTTGTAGTACATTTACACAATTTCTAGTTCTTATGATAGTGCCATTATTCGGGAATGGAACAGAGGCATACTGTAGGGAAGTCGCGGACTTCGAACCTTTTCCCATGCGACTAAAAACCCGCGACATTTTGACGTGCGACAAAATAAATGAAAAACTGCAGAAACACGCACTTTCAAAATTAATCTAGTAAAGGTAGATTGTATTTCCACTCTTATAATTGTCATCTTTCGAATATGTCACATAAAGATTATTAAACGCAGTACCTTGGACCTCGTTATGGTCCGCGAGGCGTAAGATGAGTTGTACATTATTTGTGTAAGTGCAACATAAATACAGAACGCAACTCCGCCACTCACCTTGCACACTTCATCTTTTGTACTGATAGCAGCGTCACGTATTTAATCTTAATATATATTATACCTTTAAACGAGCAATTCTTGTATATTTTTATATTGCTATATATTCAGGATCTCGGAAACGGCGGCAGCGATTTCCGTGAAACTTAGTATGTTGGTGGTTTCGGGGACGATAAATCGATCTACCTAGATTTCGTTCATAGAAAACTTTTTTTATCTGAGTTTTCAGGCAATGAAAAAATATAGCTAGAATACGAAAGGTAAATTTCGCAGCCGCTGTTAATACAAAAATAGCTCAAATGAAAATTTGCTGCTTTGAAAATCCGTCTAACCCCAGTTCGAATCCGAGAGAGACCAAATGAGAGATATCTTTTTTAATAATTTTTTTTAGATATAATATGCTGATTTTGTGATGCAAACCTAACAGTTTAATTTAAAAATGTTTTTTAAAGAACCGAGCTATGCTCGGTCGTCGAGGTACTTTTGTTTGTGTTCGATTTATTAGTGAAATGACTGCCAAGACAAATACACAAAGAAGTAAAAGATTTTCTTATGTAATTTAAATAGTAATTTTAAAGACATAACGATAAAGATATATCAAGTGTCACTACATTGTTACGTTTTTTTTTTATTGATCTCTGACTTCTCAGTCACACTTACATATGAACACATACTCATCCGTCATACATATCACAGCTGGCCTTTATTTTTACAAGTTGTTGCTCATTTCGTTTTATTATTAAACTAGAATACCTCTACCACTTATGTTATGTACCTATGTAAAACATAATAAAATTTATTTTTAAAAGTTTTTTATCTGACTCTACTTTTGGTAACATGACATACAAATGCATTGCTCAGCTTACGCCTCGCGAACTGAACATACTTCTCACCGCTGCGGTGAATTTGTCGTTAGGCGCGCATAATACAATTGAAAACCTTTCGTTATATCTATGCGTTTTTTTGTGCGCATCTTCCCTTTTCTTAGCAACCAATCTTCTAGTAGATTATTACTGCCATTGTTGAGTAGGTAATGGGTATTACAAGTTTCTTAAGATCATTTCAATGAACTAACAAGATGGTGGCCGTCTTGTTAGAACTTTCCAGGGAGTTTTTGTGGCAAGTCAGAATCCGTGCTCCGTGGTATTATTTCCCATCCACTTCACTTGTGCACAATAACTAAACTATATCACACAATATAGAGCTAAATAACACAAGATTATGAATAAAATATAAAATAAAATATACGACACCTTCCTAAGTATGTAGTAATCGCAATCGCGTGAATGTTATAGGGTGTTTCGTTTTCTATAGGTGGACGAGGTGCGTCGCGAGGTCGCGTACTTCAACGCGTACGTGCGTGACGTGCGGCGACCGCACCAGCCGGAACCCCCCTCGCGTCCCGCACAACAGTCGCACCACGCACCGCACGCGCCTCCCTCTGCACCGTAATTACCTATTTATGTTATTAAACTCTCTTTTTTTGTCTAACTGACTACGCTATTAACTTAGAAAGGCCTTAACAGCTTCACCGGCCTACTAAGGCGAGCGCTTAAGGCACTCAGCCGAATTAATTTTTCGGGGTCATCCTGTGAAGGATTAGCCGCCGGAGGTTTGGGAGTGTGCTGGGACGCGGGTTTGGGAGCCCACGGGGCCTGAGGGGCCCGGTAGGGGCGGGGGGGCGCACTAGTCGCGGGTACGGACGCTGCCGGTGCACGAGACGTGCCCGGCAGGTTCACAGATCGCGCGTTTATCACGAGATAAATCTTAACAAGAAACTATAAGATATCACTCGGTGACAATGTTATTATTAGTGAAGATTTTCTTTTAAATGCTTTGGGAATTCCGATGATCGCTTCTATTAGTACGGTGTTAATTGGATTTTTAGTAACGAAAATCTGTAATAAACAAGAAATTGTTTTCAATGTATATATAGGGTTTAGGCTGTCACAAAATGAGATTGTATATACTATATTCTTAATGTACTCGAAATATATACAAAGAGAGGGAAACGTGGAAATCTATTATCACATTATTTTCTTCTTGATGGTAGTAACTGTCCCACATTTTTAGAAGTTATCTCATTTTTTTTTTAATTAATCTGAATACCAAGTTTTACTTCTAATGTATGTGAACTACACACAAGTTTTATTTTAAATTATAATAACAATCTACTTATATCATTACATAGTATAAAACAAAGTCCCCTTCCGCGTCTGTCTGTCTGTTCGCGATAAACTCAAAAACGACTGAACGGATTTTTATGTGGTTTCCACCAGTGGATATAGTGATTCACGAGGAATGTTTTGGTATATAATTTGTGAAGGGTTTTTTTAATAGGCAGGGCAATCAGGGCGGGCCAACGCCTGCCGGGCCCGCTAGTACTAAATAAATTAGAATATGTCATTTTTCTATATTATTTGTTCGTGGTCTTGAATATTGACGATGTTTTATGTTAAATATTTAATTTTCTGTTTATATACAGCCAACTCAGCAAGAAATTCAAGACTACATTAAAGCCTTTGAGGGGAAAATGTCTGCCTTCCTTCAAGATGTCAAACAGCTTTCGGACGAGGAGTTGAATAAACTTGGAATAAAGGCAAGTTGAATAATTTATATTATTATTTATTTAAACGTTAAACAGTAGAAAAATCTAAATAACAAGGTTGTTTTGACAGTGTCGGATTACAAAAAACAAATATAATTTGTAGAATTAGTACACCATGATGTCCTTTTCTATTAGAATTCAATTTATTATACAGGACCCGGATGCAGAGGTTGAGAAATTTATACAATCCAATACTCAAGAACTAGCCAAAGATAAATGGTTGTGTCCATTGAGTGGCAAAAAGTTCAAAGGACCGGATTTCATCAGAAAACATATTTTCAATAAACACGCTGAAAAGGTACGTTAACTATATAAAAAACATAATGAGTGAGTTATGCCGTTGTTATGTTATAATAACTGTTGTTAGAAATTGTTGTCAACTTTTGTGTAAGGGCTTTGGCAATGTTATATGTATTTTTTTAAATTTATAATCGTCAGTTCTTTTGCTGGATATTTGTAAACGGCGGTTTAATCAAGTACTTGTAGTACATTTACACAATTTCTAGTTCTTATGATAGTGCCATTATTCGGGAATGGAACAGAGGCATACTGTAGGGAAGTCGCGGACTTCGAACTTTTTCCCATGCGACTAAAAACCCGCGACATTTTGACGTGCGACAAAATAAATGAAAAACTGCAGAAACACACACTTTCAAAATTAATCTAGTAAAGGTAGATTGTATTTCCACTCTTATAATTGTCATCTTTCGAATATGTCACATAAAGATTATTAAACGCAGTACCTTGGACCTCGTTATGGTCCGCGAGGCGTAAGATGAGTTGTACATTATTTGTGTAAGTGCAACATAAATACAGAACGACACGACGCAACTCACTTTTTTTTTTCGAACTGACTACGCTATTTACCAAGCAATGTCTTAACAGCTTCACCGGACTACTAAGGCGAGCGCTTAAGACACTCAGCCGAAGTACGCAACTCACCTTGCACAGTTCATGTCTTGTACTGATAGCAGCGTCACGTGTTTAATCTTAATATTTTGTGCGTGTTCGATTTATTAGTGAAATGGCTGCCAAGACAAATACACAAAGATGTATAGTCCGCGTCAAGTTTTTTAACCGCTAGATGTGCATTAGGTATCAGAGGGACGCAGTGAGGTACAAGGGGAGTAAACTCGCCCGCGCGCGTATTTCGCCCCCTATTTCACCCACGTTGACACGTATGTCCTGTCATTATTAGTTGCATTCAGAAGTTAATTTAGTTTTATTGTTGGTAATTACATGTGATTGCTATTTTCGTTGTTTTCTTTTTCTTGTATATTTGTCTTTATTAGAAGACCTATATATACATTTCGAAAAATGATGTATATATGGAAGGCAGTGATTATTACAAATTATTTATTTATTATGAATATATTTTATTTACAATAACGGTATTGTAATTATTACTTAATGTAACAGGCAAATATCTCCTTGAATGATATTTGATTAAAAAGGTACTATACTGTACTTATAATATCGTAACATATATGAATAAATGTCAATGTTATATTCTTATGGTAATATTTTAAATTTGTTTTGTATTAACTTCTTAACTGTACTATGCGCAAAGCCGAATTCAGAGCTACATTCAGAGCGGCCATAACATTTGACGCAGACTATAAAAGATTTTCTTTTGTAATTTAAATACTAATTTTAAAGACATAACGATAAAGACATATCCAAGTGTCACTACATTGTTACGTTTTTTTTTATTGATCTCTGACTTCTCAGTCACACTTACATATGAACACATACTCATCCGTCATACATATCACAGCTGGCCTTTATTTTTACAAGTTGTTGCTTATTTCGTTTTATTATTAAACTAGAATACCTCTACCACTTATGTTATGTACCTATGTAAAACATAATAAATTTAAAAGTTTTTTATCTGACTCTACTTTTGGTAACCTGACATACAAATGCATTGCTCAGCTTACGCCTCGCGAACTGAACATACTTCTCACCGCTGCGGTGAATTTGTCGTTAGGCGCGCATAATACAATTGAAAACCTTTCGTTATATCTATGCGTTTTTTTGTGCGCATCTTCCCTTTTCTTAGCAACCAATCTTCTAGTAGATTATTACTGCCATTGTTGAGTAGGTAATGGGTATTACAATTTTCTTAAGATCATTTCAATGAACTAACTAGATGGTGGCCGTCTTGTTAGAACTTTCCAGGGAGTTTTTGTGGCAAGTCAGAATCCGTGCTCCGTGGTATTATTTCCCATCCACTTCACTTGTGCACAATAACTAAACTATATCACACAATATAGAGCTAAATAACACAAGATTATGAATAAAATATAAAATAAAATATACGACACCTTCCTAAGTATGTAGTAATCGCAATCGCGTGAATGTTATAGGGTGTTTCGTTTTCTATAGGTGGACGAGGTGCGTCGCGAGGTCGCGTACTTCAACGCGTACGTGCGTGACGTGCGGCGACCGCACCAGCCGGAACCCCCCTCGCGTCCCGCACAACAGTCGCACCACGCACCGCACGCGCCTCCCTCTGCACCGTAATTACCTATTTATGTTATTAAACTCTCTTTTTTTTTTGTCTAACTGACTACGCTATTAACTTAGAAAGGCCTTAACAGCTTCACCGGACTACTAAGGCGAGCGCTTAAGGCACTCAGCCGAATTAATTTTGACAACTAGCTCAAGGGAAGTAAAACTTTAGGCGCGACTAGGAGGTAACTGGACGACATTGCAACGGAAGTCCGTTACGGAAATATGGCGTCACGTTTCTGTACCATCGGGTTAGATAATAATTAAATATAACTAAAACTTCTATTAAATCATAATTCATTTAATTTGTTACTTATCATAGTAATCTGTTCCTACTTTTCTATATTTTATTTACTTTATAACAAATAGTTACTAATAATATTTCCTGTGTTATTTAAGTTCCGAATTAGCTGATAGATAGAGATAGAGCACTACGAATAATGAAGCTTTGATTTAAATTGTTACTTACTTACATTGAAACCCAGATGGCAGCACGGTCGCGCGCTCATATAATTATACATAACTAATTCTATTGTATGATTGTTATTATTATTCAATTTAATATTTTTTATTAATTTTTATTTCAAAAATTTGTTTATTATAAACAATTTATTGTCAAAATCAAAAATATTTAAAAAGTTCTACTTCAATCGCATGTGACGGTTACACGCACTCATTTTTTTTTGGCAATCAGTCTTCTAGATTGTTAGTGGAATTGTCGAGTAGTTAATATTTATCAAGTTTGAAGAGCACTGATAAAAAAGTAACTTGGCTTGAAAGTATTTAGGTATATAATAATTTACGAGTAGAAATCTTAATTCGTATTCATTAATTTTTTTTCTGACAGGTACGGAGGTGGACCAGGCGGTGGTGGACCGACAGCAGCTCGTTGGGGTTGGGGCGGCTGGGCACCCCCGGCTCCCTACGCTCCACGGCATCCGCGTTTCTCTAGACCCAGGTAAAAATCTATACGTATTCCCTAGTACAGAGGTTCCCAAAGTTTGCGCCGTACAGAGTAAAGAAGGGTGCCGCGCCGTGAGTTGTGAGTGACTACTAGTTTTTGGCGGGATCTTGGAATGTCATGTACTGGACTTTATATTTTATTCATAATCTTCTGGTATTTAGCTCTATATTTTGTAATATTGGTGGTGTTTACTCAATATATGTGAAAGTGAAGCGTATCGGAAATAATACCACGGAGCTTGGATTCGGACTTGCCACAAAAACTCCCTGGAAAGTTCTAACAAGATGGCCACAGTCTTGTTAGTTCATTAAAATGATCGCAAGAAATTCGTAATATCACTACCGACTCGACGATGGCAGTAATAATCCACTAGAAGATTAGTTGCCAAAAATAAAATAAAATTCTCTTAACATTTCTCCGGTAGTTTAACTAATTTATTTGTGGGTACAACGTAAACCATTACATTCCCAGCAGACACAGATCCATGTTATGAATGTCTTAATATTTGTGCCTATCTTTAACATGGTACTACAATGTACGTATTTCTATTGACTGTATTTATTTCGACTAGCTAGCTAAGTTAGGGCGGCATGACAAAATACCAAACCCGAGAGTGCTTCGCGGACTGCAAAAGTTTGGGAACCTCTGGCCTAATACATTTCCGAAACTATCAATTCAAACCGTCATATGAAAAATTACTATAAACACTAACAGTACTTTATGAATATAAATGAGCTAGTATAAATTATTGTACCACAAAGGTCTAACGCGAAAATGCGAGCAAATGAACCCGAGAGTATAATGAACGTTCACGATGTTGTTTTTGAACACACTTTCGAGGAAAACGATAAATAAAGTATTTGGATAAGTTATGTTAAGATAAATATTTATGAAAAAATTACGTGTAGATCTATTTTTGCGTATCGTGTGTGGTTAAGGTAATAAAGTTTGTGTATGGACAAAAAAAATGAGCACTATTATTATCCACCGACCAACTTTATATAAAAATATTAACTACATATTTTTGTATTTATAACAAAGTCCTGTTACTTTGTTGACAAATAGAAATCAAATTAATATGAAATATATAAAAAAAACTTTATATTTAAAAAATAACTATTAATTCACATCAATGTTTTACATATTTTTGTCATAAGAATTCTTTGAGATTAAATTTTATGAGGTACGTTATGAACCTGCGGTGCAATAAGAATCACTTTAAGTGCATGTGTGTTGAATAAAATAATTGAAATAAGGTAATAAAAATAAATAAACATAATTATTATTCTATTTTATTTAATTAGGTGACAAACAACTATACGTAAACACGTTTTTGTTATAATAATATAAACTAAAACTAATGAAGAATCGTGTTCTTTAACATGGATTTTGTAAAATTTATCGGTAAACATTGCTAATCATTGACGGTTTCAATTGATAGTTGTCGTAAACTATAACTTACTGATATAACTAATCAAATTTAAAAGATTTCAAATTACAGTAAACTCTTCTTATACGCGGGTAATAAATGTGACCACTACGTACCTAATGACTTTGTATAGTAAATATCAATCAAATTAGCGTATTTTTTATATGGAAATAAAGTTACATTATATGGTAAGCCAAATGTTCTTTTGACAAAAGCTGCCGCCGCGCACCTTTTGAGTTATAAAGACACCGCGTGTCACTTGACCATTTGATATAAACCGTGATGATACGTGCCTGGACTTTTATAATCAACACTATTACATATGTATTTAATTAAATGATTTCAAAATTGTTTTATCACTGAATTTGATTCTTATTTAAAAAAAACTCTAAGGTTGTTCGAGTTTCGAACAATACTGCCGGTCAACCACCCTCATAAGTTTTCAACTATGCAATTCAAAAATTCTCTATTAAAAGATGTAATACAATAATAAATCACTACATTCCTTGAACCATCACATAATCTAAATAAAAATAAATTGATTTATTTTGATATAGGTATGTATTATTTTATTTTGTATCCTTGAAACGCACGCCCCTATGTTTCCGTACAAAATACCGTTCCGTATTCTCGATATAATTATGGAACCTATCTCCCGTGTATTAGGAGAATTTACTGTATATTGTAGTATTTATACTCGTTAGTTGTAACACAACTATAGTTTTAAAAGTTTCAATTAGTAGAACATATCTTCTTTTAAATTGTATAGTTATTGTGGTAATGCCATGGTGCAATGGTGGTAGAGCCACGCTGAAACTATTACTGGTTTCAGCATGAATGGGTCGGCTCGTCCGGGGTAGTACCACCCGACACATAGAAAACCGACGTGAAGTAACAGTGCTTGCATTGTTGCGTTTCGTTCGGTCAGTGAGAGCGCCGGAGTACCACCTCCCCTCCCCTCTCCTCTCTCCTCTCCCTCCCCTAACCCTTCCCACCAAAGGGTGGCAACGCACTTGCAACTCCTCTGGTGTTATTAGTGTTCATGGACGGTGGTGATCACTTAACATCAGGTGACCCACATGTTCGTTTGCCACCAATGACATAAAAAAAATTTATTCGTTTTTTTTTAAATCCATTTTACTAGTTATATTACTTTTCCAAATCCGTTAACTAATTTGTAGGTTTGTCTGACTCTATCAAATTAGTTTGTACCAATAGATCCATAAAAATACATTTCAGTAATTTATATAATAATTATACATAATAATGCCCATCTTTAAGGAAAATATGTTGTTGCTGGGTTGTTAGAAAAATAAATAAAAATATGAACTCCACTTCTTAGTAATAACCGCTCTAAACCACAAGTTTCGAAAATAGAAAAAAATCCCTATGACGTCCGAATCTGGTCACACATCTATTGAAGATGCTCAAGAAAAAAAAACAAAGATTATAAATTGCTAAGAAATCGGTTTTCACTGAATGCAAAATTGTATATATTTGAATTCAAGTCTCAATCGATAGTGCGGTATGACTCATAGTCTCACACTGTAGGAATCATAATGAAGCATTATGTCACCTGTATATTCCCATTTTCTATAGTCACTGTTTATACAAAATCATAATTTGTTTACTCGTAACCATCATCTTTAAAAATAATTGTTGCCTATTTGTTAACTTATATATCTATATTTAATTAGTTTTTATAAGAAAACGTTAGTGTAATATTAGTAACACTTTAAATTAACGCAAAAATATTTTATAATTATATGTTAATATCGATAATGGTGGTAGAGCCACGCTGAAACTATTACTGGTTTCAGCATGAATGGGTCGGCTCGCCCGGGGTATAATACCATCCTCTCATAGAAAACCGACGTGAAGTAACAATGCTTGCATTGTTGCGTTTCGTTCGGTCAGTGAGAGCGCCGGAGTCCCACCTCCCCTCCCCTCTCCTTCCCCTCTCCCTCCCCTAATCCTTACCCTCAAAGGGTGGCAAAGGACTTGCGACTCCTCTGGTGTTGTTAATGTCCATGGACGGTGGTGATCACTTAACACACACATGTTCGTTTGCCACAAAAAAAAAAATCGAGTATGGACATTTTTATAGTAACTACTGTAATTGTATTCACGGTTCAAAATGCCTAAAAATCGTGTTCCTACTTGCGACCTATACGAAGCAGCTACGACACACTATTCGTTTCTGTATGACCTTAACATTTTGACATTCATATTGCTTCTCTGTCCCTATTATATCATTCAATCTTTATATGTATGTTACTAATAGCCGCATAAATTATTATTGTTTTTATTTTTGTACTATTCATGTGTATAGGAAATGGTTTTGAGTAAAGCGACATGATTTACAGGGAAAATGTGGACCGGTCCCGGCCTATTATTACGTACAACGATCTTGACTTCCCGGACAATGGTGATATATTCTGAATTTAAACAAAAACTCGTCACACTTGCAAAAAAAAAAAAAAACATTCCGACGATACAGTACTGTTAAAACGATAATTTTAGCGCCAAATTGTTAAGTACAATACGTTTTAATTGCTTCAGTTATGTTTATTCTTGTTATATGGTTGTGGTAATTTTAATTAAACAGTTCGAAATATCATTTTACACCTTCATAATAGATAATTTCTTGTTTATTTATTTAAAATCTTTATTCAGTGTACTTACATTTACAATCCATTCATTATATGTTTCATTGTAATAATACGTTTGAATGACATGACTAGAATAAAAATTGTAATTTAGCTATATATAGATATCATCTCATAGTGCATTACGGACATTGTGTAAAATCCAATTATACATTCTTAACATACTCTATAATAATGTTGTAATTAATTTTTATATCTGAAATTATGATACTATGTATTGTATGGAAATAATTTTAATAAAATATCAGAAATGTTAAATTTAATTGTGTTAATTTTAATTCTTCAACCTACCCCCTAATGGCCATAACTTGTTTATATTCCGGGAAGCTGAGATTAAGTAACATTTTAGTCGACACGAAATAGAATAGAGGAAACCCGTGTGTGATGTGTTTGTGGTGTGAATCGTATGAGCTCTAAATTGCTGCTAACGTAGATGATGTATTGTTAAAGGGGTGGCGGCGCTGATTTCCGCCCGGTCATACACTACCGCGACTTGGACGCACCGCGAGACCCCGACGAGTTCGTTTAACTTGGACCCTTCGCAACAGCGACTAGCCAATGGAACATATACGCACGTAGATTAAAACAATACTATGTAGATAGTTTATTAGCAATCATTGTATTCACATACAAAACGATATTCGGTAATTATTTCATTTAGGTCTAAGCTACCAAAAAGGTCGTGGGAAAGTAATGTATTTTGAAATATACAATCTTTTCGAACATGGTTTTTGTTACTAAAGATCTACGTCTCTACGTTGGTTACTGATGAATGTCTTCATTGCTACAATTTTAATACCAAAATCTTTAAAAAAAAAAATTAATATAGCCATAACAGCACTGCCGTAGTTAAAGGGCATTGTGTGGCAATGCCCTACCTTGAAATCACAATGCCCTACCTTAAAAATACCAAAAACTAAGATAAATTATTATAATTAAATTCTTTGTTCATAGTTTGAGAAAAATAATGTAACGATAAGTATCTAAACTTTTCCGAACATACCACAGCTTGTGACATTCGAGGGCATCAGTTATTATATTATTTTTTTACTTCCGCCCTACCTGTAACCAATGCTCCCAAATCTCCAACATCTCAAATTCGACTCTAGCTTACAGCCCTGCATAACAGTCTTGCAACATTTTAAAGGCCAACGGAAATAAAAACATTGGAAATATAGTGAAAGAATATAGATATTATAGATTTAAAAAACTCTTTACAAATGATTAATATAATTTTATACATTGTATACTAGTAAAATCGAAGTATCTTACTGGTCCAGACTAATTACTGAAACCACTGAGCCGGATTTGATGACCCTTATTGACAGAAGAGGACTTTTCCATAGGGTGTAAGCAGTGATGATAGAAATTAATTTGACAGAAGTTTCTTAAGATCAGTACCTACATAGGTTATAGTAGTAACTAAAAATCAAAAACAATTTATTCAATTTAGGCCCTAAGAAGGCACTAATGCACGTCGAAACTACCACTGGTTCGGGAAAACAACCCAGTCATCGAGAAGAAACTCGAGCTGGTTTATCTTTTTAACAATATATAATACTAGCCTCTGGCCGCGACTTCGTTCGCATGGAATAGTTACATTGGGCTAACGCTAACACTTAGCGGAAGCTCCCAAGATGAAATAATACCCCGATTTTGAAACATTCTTCATTGGTGCTCCGCTCCTATTGGCCTTAGCGTAATGATTATAGTCTATAACCTTTCTCGATAAATAAGCTATATAACAGTGAAAGAATTTTTCAAATCGAACCAGTATTTTCTGAGATTACCCTCTACAACGTCACAAACTTTACCTCTTTATAATATTAGTATAGATTTAGAATATATTAGGTAAATGTCACTAACGTTTTTAATGGATGCACAGAGATGAGTTAAATCCAGACATCACCATCGTTCACATGTTGATCCACTCTTATAATAGCCTTTTGACACCAAAACCCGCTTGACATGGCGCTTAAATTCGCAATCCGGCAAATCGGTAATATCCTTAAATATAAGAGACAGCCCAAAATTAATCTATAAAACACGCAATACCTGTGAAAAGAATTTTCTTAAGGACGTAGTCGTGCATACCAGCTACTATGAAATAATACTACAGGGTACATATGTTCGAATTAACTAAATTAGAGATGAAAAAAAATTTGGTCGAATAGTTTTCAATACAATCTGGTATAAGATAGATGTTTGTTTATCCAGATGCAAGGAATATAAGTGGCTATTGAGCTTATAATATTGTTAGATTAACACGAATGTTGGTTAGTTACAACTCATTATTTACCAACGGAGGAGTTAATCCAGAGACGAGTAAAAGTAGAATATACTGTTAAAATTGTAACGTATAAGTTCATAACAATTATTTGTGCTGCCTCAATGAAACGCGAAGAATAATAAATAGTGTTTGCTAAAAATGATGTTGAAAGAATGATGATCACATTATGATATCTAAACACGTTGTATCCATAAAAAACGTGATTGCTAAGTGTTGTAGTGGCTTAATGCAGAATGAATATCTAAATATTTTAATGAAACTGGCTGAAACATATAGGTATTAAAAAAACGGAAGCGTTTGTGTTCACTTAGTCATTCATTCCGATCTTAATTAGGTATCCGGATATTTTTTTATTCGGAAAGGTGCCGGATACCCGTTTTAATCATGGCCAATGTTTATTATATAAAAAATAATTTATAATTGTTTTAACACGACAAAAATCATCGGCTTCAAAGCAGTTTCATAAAGATGAGTATAGCGGTAAAGTAACCAAAACATAACCCAGTACGTAGTCCGGTGAAGCTGTTAAGACCTTGTTAGGACAATAGCATGGTCAGTTCGAGAGACAACGTTTCAACGTTTTTTTTTTAAATTTCAAGTTATCTTAGTTTAATAGGTATGAAAGTCAATAATGGAGAATTAACGAAAGGCATATCAGGAATTGGATATTTCGAAGAAGCATTTTGCGGCAGCAAAACGTGGAAGAGGTAAGTATATAACATAATTTAATGTTGCTGTTTATTTGAGAAAGTATGTAAGTATTTTGAGTCGTTTACTTGGTACTATGTTTCCGTTGAATCTAGTTGTTGAAGGTTTAATAGAACTATTGGAATCAAAAACATTTTCTTGGTTTTCTTTCACGGACTAAAACTATTAAAATCGTTTACTTTTGAAACTTATAAATTACTTTAGAACTTATTCGATTGATATTACATAAAATTTCATTTGAAGGACAAAATGTTAGAAAAAACGTATTTTCCCTAAGCATTTTGAGTATAAAAATTCACCAACTGAAAGCGACATTCCGGCTGATGGTATTATTAAGTGTTGTATTACAATTAAAGTTTATTATGTAGTAAGTTAAGTTCAATAGTCGTGGAATGTTTCTAGTTGATATATATTGCGGATCTCATTTAAACTTCCTAGATGATATGTAATATTTTATGAATAACTTATGTTCAATAAGTGAACCGGTTGAAATATCGTAATAACCACAAGCTGTTACTTTATTTTTCCAAATATCATACAAAAAAAAAGTGTTGAGTATGATTGTGGCGGATATACAAGTAGAGGAAGACCGAAAAAGGTATGGATGGACTGTGTGAAAAATGATATGTGCGTAAAAGGTGTGTATACTGAGATGACATTTGACAGGAGAGAGTGGTAAAAGAAAACATGTTGTGCCAACCCTACTTAGGTGGGATAAGGGTAATGATGATGATGATTCACTTTGTACTTGGGTAGGTACGAGGCATACGACTTGGGTGCTAAAAAAAAGGTAAAAAAGACAATAAAAACTGAGTCCTCGACATGTCGCTTTAGAATTCGTACAATATAATAAGTCCTGTAATCTATCCCACCTTTTTTTTTTAAACGTGTGGAACCCCTTATGCATGCGCCAACCTCCCGGGGGAGAGGATGGGTTATGTCCGACTCGCACAGACTAAAACCCCACGGTGTACCGTCAGACCGTCATTGTTGGGGCGGCAAGGGATCGTTCTAGCTAATCTACCTTGTAGAGCCGCCCCAACGGTCCGCCCGGTGGAAGGGGAAGACTGGGTACACACCAGCTGCCTCCCCTCGTCCGCCGGACATGTGCAATGAGGACATGAGCCCCCGGCCCATCCCCTCAGGTCCGGCTACGGTGGCAGGAGGAGTTGGGCAAAGCGCCGACTCCTCTGTTGGCGGAGACGGCCACTTAGCAGGTCTGCGTCCCGGGAGTAATCTATCCAACATCCCCTGTCCCTTCCCCTTCTCACTCTCCCTTCCCCCAAACATGGGCTGGCAACGCAATTGCGACTCCCCTGGTGTTGCTAGTGTCTATGAACGGCGGTGATCACTTACCATCAGGTGACCCTACTGTTCGTTTGCCACCTATAATATAAATATATAAATGGATGTCGGTAAATCTAAAATCGATAAACTCCAAATTTGTTATTCGAATACTGTAAATGCCCTGTGTATTCACCGAGGCTTTTTTATCCATTTTATTAGATATAGCTCGTCAGTAGCTGCAGGGACATGAATCATTTCAACTATGTAGGATAACAAAATAGTAATTTTAAATAATAAATAAAATAGGAATTATAGGTACATCTAGTAATGTTATACATATATGAACTTTGCTTGACACGCGGTCGCGTGTCTAGATACATGTATATATAAATTGGGGGTAATCAAAGCATGTATAGGTGCGTTCAAAATAGTTAAAAAAAAATTGGTTGTCTGTAAAGTCGGTTTACGGGCGATAATTTTACGTGATAACGACTCGGACGCATCGGCTGGTGGAGTGGAAGAGAGATAGATTCGTCATAAGTCGATCGCGCCTCTCTGTTGTTTGTTCCGCGCTCTCGGTTGCACGCTCGGCTTAGGCGAAACGTGTCAATGAGTCATGCTTTTTCGTGCGTGCAGCCGGCGTTCATCATAAGACGTAAGTTCGAAAAAAAAAAAAAAAACTATACCTATGAAATTGCCATTTTGTATGAAAAAATTTAAACTAATTTTTTTCATGTATTTTTTAAATTGGATTAATCGAAGTAATCACCCATGCAATCAATTCATCTTTGCCAACGCAGTGGCAGTTTATTGATGCCCTTAAAGAAATCAGCTGGACGGGAGGCAACAAACTTTTTTCCCGTCAAGAAGTTATCAAAATTCTGGAAAAAGTAGTAGTCTGTAGGCACAAGGAGTAGGGAGGATGACGGAGAACTTCCAGCCCCAGTTCTTGCAACTTGGAGATCGCCTGCTGTGCAGTATGAGGTCGCGCGTTGTCGTGCAGGAGCAACGGAGAGAATACTGTAAATGCCCTGTGTATTCACCGAGGCTTTTTTATCCATTTTATTAGATATAGCTCGTCAGTAGCTGCAGGGACATGAATCATTTCAACTATGTAGGATAACAAAATAGTAATTTTAAATAATAAAAACTAAAATAGGAATTATAGGTACATCTAGTAATGTTATACATATATGAACTTGGCTTGACACGCGGTGTAATCAAAGCATCTATAGGTGTGTTCCCGCAGCTACACGTGAGAGCCAGTTTCTCTAGGTATAGCGTGTTTACCGTCTTAGACCGCATCATCATTTAACAACGGGTGAGATTATGGTCAAATGATAAAATGTATCTTATATAACCATACACCATTATAGACCATATATTAGGTCTTTACCTATGAAATTGCCATTTTGTATGAAAAGAGTTAAACGAATTTTTTTCATGTATTTTTAATTTGTATTAATCGAAGTAATCACCCATGCAATCAATGCATCTTTGCCAACGCAATAGCAGTTTATTGATACCCTTCTTAAAGAAATCAGCTGGACGGGAGGCAACAAATTCTTCAAAGGCATTTTGTATTGCCTCCCGGGTATTGAATTTTTTTCCCGCCAAGGAGTTGTCCAAATTCTGGACAAAGTAGTAGTCTGTAGGCGCAAGATCTGGTGAGTAGTTCGGATGACGGAGAACTTTCAACCCCAGTTCTTGCAACTTGGAGACCGTCTGCTGTGCAGTATGAGGTCGCGCGTTGTCGCGCAGGAGCAGCGGAGATAAGCGATTGACCAATGCTGGTTGGAGATGTGCCAGCTTCTCCATCATTGTGTTCAGTTCTTCACAGTACACATCTGCAGTAATGCTCACCCCGTTTGGTAAGAAGCTGTGATGAATCACACCGGCGCTAGACCACCAAACAGTGACCATCACTTTTCTAGGGGTAAGTTTTCGTTTAGGGCATTGTTTAGGTGCTGAACCAGGATCCAACCAACTTGCTGAGCGCTTGCGGTTATCAAACAGAATCCATTTTTCATCGCAGGTAACAATGCGGTTCAAAATTCCTTCATTTGTGTGTCTGTTGAGCAGTGCAAGGCACGTCTCGACGCGTACTTCGCGCTGGCGATCATTGAGTTCGTGGGGCACCCATTTGTCAAGCTTTTTTTCCTTGCCAATTTGACGCAAATGGACCAATATTGTTTTGACGCTAACGTCGAAAGCTGCTGCTAATTCAGCCGTAGATTGTGTATCATCAGCTTCCACAATCGCCTTTAATTCGTCATTGTCGACCAAAGTCTTCGGACGACCGCGAGGTTCATTTTTCAGGTCGAAATTCTCAGAACGGAAGCGAGCAAACCAATAACAGGTGGTGCGTTGGTTTGTAGTGTTAGCTCCGTAAACGTCGTTGATGTTGCGTGCCGCTTGTGCCGCGTTGCTGCCACGACGGTACTCATATTCCATAATTACTCGAATTTTTAACGTATCCATGATGACAAAAAAGATTGAAATGCGATGAAAATGTAACACTAATCAATAAACAAATGACTACTTTTGGAAAAAGAATTCCATGTTTTTAAAATAAAATTAGTTTGAAATTAGAATTCTTAGCCAAACAAAAATTATTTTGATTAGAAATGGCCAGTACTGCAGAACGGCAATTCCATAGGTAAAAACCTATTATGAAAAAAATATCACTGTAGTTTCTAAAACTACGAATTATTACACGTTCAGCAAGAGTTTTCCTGCTATAGGGCAAGCAGATGAAATAGCGAGTATCAGCTAGTATAGCATAAAATGAAAACAAAGACAACTTGTTATAATACCTAACTGTTTAGCGGTATTTGGGTTGCAAATGAGAATTTTATTTGTAGTATCATATAAACATACTAGAGGTTCCCGCGATTCCGTCCGCGTGGAACCCGATGTAAAAAAACAGTGACTAATAAAATCATTTGAATGTATTATTTCCATTTACTTATCTACTTATCTCTCTTATAGCCTATAGCCTTCCTCGATAAATGAGCTATCTAAAACCGAAAAACTTTCTCAAATCGGACTGGTAGTTCCTGAGATCATAGCGTTCAACCAAACAAACAAACAAACAAACAAACAAACAAACAAACTCTTCAGCTTTATATATTAGTATAGATTACCTTGAATCATAATCCGGTTTAAAAATTATGTTCTGAAGAAAACTCACAAAATTTGTAACTCAAAATGAATGCAGATTTCATGTAAAAAATAAATGAATTATATTTTGGTTTAAATTTATTTATATAATAACTTCGCAAATGTTCTTTACGTAAGTAAGCGTGAAACACTTTCGATTACATGATTGGTGTTATGCCGTGTAAGTTAATGTCAAGTTCATCTGAGAGATGACTCATATATAAGATAGCATGGAATGCAAGAATCTGTGTTGAGTATTATAGTATGTAGAAACTATTACCCCGGCCGAGCCGACCCATTCATGCTGAAACCAGTAATAGTTTCAGCATGGCTCTACCACTCTGTGAACTTGGTATATAGAATTTTATTTCTAATAAGTACTTAGTTTGCTAGGAATGGACTCTCTGTGAGCTTGTATAAAATTGAGCCTTATTACCTACATCTAAAGAATCACATTAATATTGATGACGGTCTAATATCAGAGATTGGCAATGAAGAATGTTTCAAAATCGGTGTATGTTTTCCTCTTGAGATCTTCTGCTGAGTGCAAGCGTTAGCTCATAGTAACTATTCCATGCAAACGATGTCGCGGGCAGAGGCTAGTGTATAGGTAAAAAGGTTTACCGGATTTAAAAGATATCTGGCTTAAATAGTTTTATTTTTTAATGAAGGTGATTGCTCTCAAACTTTGACCTCGGTTATAGATCTATTGTCACAAGAACGCATTTATTTTATAAGGCATTACCTTGAATCATAATCCGGTAAAACTCACAAAATGTGTAATTCAAAATGAATGCAGATTTCATGTAGAAAATAAATGAATTAATTTTTTGTTTAAATTTATTTATATAATCATTTCGCGAGTGATCTTTACGTAAGTAAGCGTGAAACACTTTCGATTACATGATTGGTGTTATGCCGTGTAAGTTAATGTCAAGTTCATCTGAGATATGACTCATATATAAGATAGCATGGAATGCAAGAATCTGTGTTGAGTATTATAGTATGTAGAAACTATTGGCACGTCACCCGGATGTGTCTCAACTACTAAGTACTGAGACACACACATCAGTGTACATTTACAGTCTCACGATTTAGAGGACGCGTCTTCGTGTCGCCTGTCATTATCATTCATGTTTAGATTTTTTTTTGTTTGACTTTTAACACATATCAACTATGTAATCGCCTTTCTGATTCGAAATATCCGTAGCGTATAACACATATTTTCAGAAAGGAAACAGATCCAATAAAAATGTGAACTTGGTATATAGAAATTTTTCCTAAGTAAGGTTGCTAAGAATGGACTCTCTGTGAGCATAGTATAAAATTGAGCCTTATTACGTACATCTAAAGAATCACATTAATAGTGATGACGGTCTAATATCAGAAATTGCAGATATGATGCTAACTTTGACAAAAAGAAATCACATAGGCGATATCACTACACCGTTTTACATAAATATATTCTTCCTATCTGCTTAATATAACATAGATTATATATATGTATCAAAAATGTTATTGTCTATTCAACATTTAAAATACACTGATACTTTCCTTTTTACCAAATAAATCATTTTTACATATTATGTAGGCTATGAATATATATCTATGTTAGGTATATATCTATGAGTAAATAAATGTATATTAGATATGCGGTAACACACTAGCAGTTGATGAGTCTTTTATGCAATCAGCTTAAATTTAATAACACAGTGTATAAGGCCAAGAACACAGTTGGTTGTCTTAATTTTTGAAAGTCAAACGTGTTGTGGGTGTGCTTTGAAATCCTGATCGGCGACCTTTTTATGTGGTAAAAAATGATGGAGGTAAACATTGTGTCGGGTAGAGTGTTGGAAACACCGGTTCTCGTCTGATTACCAAAGTTAAGGAACGTCGGGCGGGGTCTATACTTGGATGGGTGACCGCCCGGGAACACCGCGTGACATTGGCTATCTGTTGTATTTTTTAATTAACTTTTTTACCTATAATACAAAAGTTTCACTTCTTCCCTTTATCTTTACGACACAACCTGTATTTTAACTGTTGAATACCCGTCCCCTATAAAGGTATAGTTATAGGTAAAATTACGCAAACTGCCAGTAGTCTTAAAAATAAGTTTATCTTTCATAGATTACAGAGTGTGACCCATTTTGACAAAAAATATACTACACTAACGCTAACAAAATGGTTGATTTTTCCTTTTATTACTTAGAATGTATGTACATACGTCAATAGTAATCTCCTACAACTCTTGACCTTTCGAATCGTTCACTAGAGTTTGGAAGACTGCACAAACATACTGTATAACTTTGAAATGCTCCTGTGTATACTGATTTACAATGAATCACAATTCATGTAAAGGCAAGGTTATACTTATTAAAATAAAAGGAAATTTCGAATCGCATTTAAAACGAACGAACCGGACATGTAAAACGGATCAGAGGTCGTGTGATTTCCCGAACACGTCTAACAATTGTTAGCATGTTAACAATTATCAAGTATGAGTAATATTTATAGATTGTCCACCTCTTACGTCGCGTCGCAGAACCTTTAATGAACTCTGGTAACAATACTGGCTGCCTACGCGAGTACAACCTCCGATTCGCAGTAACCGCCAACAGGTTTTTTGCTATGATATAAACGACTGCTTATTTGTATATCGCTTTATAAAAGCAGTAGTAGAACATTGATTATCTGCATTGTTGTTGAGGAGTTCGCGATGATGGAACTCGGGTATCTGTATATAGTATTTCTGTTTAGTTTTGTGAGTGCAACTCCTTATGGATATGGAACAAAGGGCGGGGCAATCGCAAAAGGTAGGTTTATAGATATAAACCTATGTATATAGATATAAGCCTGATACTAATTTGTAGTATTTACAAATAATGGATATGTTTAAGTGAGCAGCGTTTACGACAGTCCTTAGTGAATAGTGTTTTAATAAATTTTATTTTGATGGGATATTGAGGGGAATTATAGTATTAAGAAAAAATAGACACGATTTAGTATTTTGCAAATAGTAAAAAAATTGAACACAAAACTAACTGTAAATAACATGTTTTTTTTTTGTTTAAGAAGATTAACCCTCGGTATTGTGCAATTATTATTCTCTTTGCTAATAACTATGTAAGTAAATACAGAAACTTAGAAAAATATCCACTTTTATGTGGATTTTCTGTGATTTTTATGATTATATCACAATTTTGTAAAAAGTGGATAGAAATTTTATGATTTTTTGTAATAAGGGTTCCAATATACTTAATAGCATGGATATAGGGATGATTCTAACAAAGAAAATATTTTATTAGTCTACATATAGTTACTGACCTTAATGGTTTATAATATATATTACTTTAATAGTTAGCAACAAGCATTTAAATAATCTTGCATACATTTGTATAGGAATTCACTAATATATTCAAAATTAATTATTACAGCAGCAATATCTGTAAATATTTACAATGGTTCTTCGTCACTCTGATTTTAAATTCTGTAACTTGTATCTAAATATATAAACGATTCGGTTAATTTTAGGTACATTTCAATATAGTACTATTCATTTGTAAGTGGTTTGTATATTCATTTATTTTATCTTTAGAAAAGTTTTACGAAATTGATATCAACACGAAATTAATGTGTCTTAAGCTAATAAAGAATTAGCAATTAGGTTTTTACTTTTTACGTTGTCATAGGCCTTTTTTCATTTCTCAGACATACGTATGTAAATGCAGCGAATGATATTTTTTATTGATTAAAAATGAGGAATAATTACCAACCACCCATATAACACATCAGCACAGTTTTTAGAAATGAAATTACAAAGTTATTTTGAAAGAAAATGAATATGCAAAATATGTTTAATTATAACGTATGTTTAATATTAAAAATATGATAAATTGAAACGATGGTGGTTCAGTGTAAACATGTTGGGCGACTTTCAAGCTACGTAGGTTCGAATCATAAAGTGCGCTGAAAGCGTTCGGTGATGAAAACGTGGTGAAAATGTAGTCTGGAGAGAGGGCTCTTTTAAAAGCGCGCCTGGGTATCTACAACTCTAAATTTTAAAATCTGTCACAAAGCACATAAATAGTGTCCCACAGTTGTATTTGAGACCTAGTTCTCTAAGTTTAGCATGTTTAAACTTTAGGCCACATTTTCATCTCATTATATAAGATCGTCAACGAATGTTAGATCTGCAAATACTAAAAATTCAATCAATTGTAATTTATTGGATAATAGTAAGTTATTGGTTAATAGATTTTACTACCCATGACGTGAACAGTCATGCTACATCCCTAACATAATAAGCAGAGATTATTTCAACGTTTCTATTATGTTAACTACAACTCTGAACTTCATAACTAAAAAAAAGTATTTAAATTCAGTGTTTTGGTTCCCTATTATCATAGAAATCAATTTAATTTTAAGATAACTTAATTTATCCTGGTTATACTTTATCAATGTTACAATTGTATCTTTTTTTAGCAAGCGCAACAAGCAGTGCCTTTGCTGGTCAGAGTGAACTACCCTTGAGTTTACCTACTGGATCTGGATTCTCAGGGAGTTTCTCCAAATCCTCAGCATCTAGTGTAATTTATTGGATAATAGTAAGTTATTGGTTAATAGATTTTACTACCCATGACGTGAACAGTCATGCTACATCCCTAACATAATAAGCAGAGATTATTTCAACGTTTCTATTATGTTAACTACAACTCTGAACTTCATAACTAAAAAAAAGTATTTAAATTCAGTGTTTTGGTTCCCTATTATCATAGAAATCAATTTAATTTTAAGATAACTTAATTTATCCTGGTTATACTTTATCAATGTTACAATTGTATCTTTTTTTAGCAAGCGCAACAAGCAGTGCCTTTGCTGGTCAGAGTGAACTACCCTTGAGTGTACCTACTGGATCTGGATTCTCAGGGAGTTTCTCCAAATCCTCATCATCTAGTTTTTCCTCGTCTAGTTCCAGCTCCAGTTCTAGCTCTAGCTCCTTTAGTTTTGGAGGTTCTAGCTCTGCTAATATAAATAACTTAGGTGTTCATAGTAGAACAGGTTGCGGAACCACTGGTTGCCAAAACCATACACCTTTATTGAGCATACCTTCGTCAGGTGCTATTGGTATAGGTGAAACATCCAGTGGAGTTAATACTGCTGCCACAGCTGTAAGTGGAGCACAACATTCAGACTGTGAATCTGGAAATTGTTATCAGAATGAAGCCAGTTTGGTTCCTGGATCAGGTATTGTTAATGAGAATCAAGATCATAGAAGACATGACACACCTGTAACAGGCGACTTAGTTGACAAACAACATTCAGGATGTTCTTCGGGAGCCTGTCATCAAGTTGGAGCTAACATAGTATCTGAAACTCAGTCAGCAGGCATAGCCGGTGTAGAACCGGTAAAAATTAATTCTAATACTGACACTACGTTTGGAGTCAAAGGTGGGTCGTCTTTTGTAAACAAGGGTGATCAACCTTTTGGTTGTAACGGAGCTAAATGCAGCACTATTGGTACAAATTATAATCCACATTTTATAGAGACTGAAGAAACACCTATAAACCACGTGGCGTCACAAAAATGTTCATCAACTCATTGTACATCAAATGCAGATAAAGAAAAAATAAATTCTCCCTATTTTGATAATAATGATTTTCCCGCCAAAATCAGCCAACCAGAATCGGCATATCATTCTAAACACAACTTACAGCACAAAAACTTGGCATCAGAACCAAAATACGATTGTACATTTGAAGGGTGTGGAACTTCACAATCTAAAGTAAATAGCGCACCGAGTGTTTTAGGCACCCATGATCACAATTATCCTTCAAATTGTAAAACGCCGGGCTGTGCTCCACATAGCAGTAGTTCAACTGGTACCACCAACGAAAACAATGGTTACAAACAACCTGTTACTTTCTTACAAACTCCTAAAGTAACAACCTGTTTTTCACCGAATTGTCAACAAGAATCACAAGCAGGACAAACAAAGCCAAGCAGTTACGATGTTCCTATTCATGGTGGAGTCTACAATTTTCAAGTTGATTCTCTTTCATCCTCACACGAAACTCCAAGCTTATTATCGCATAATCTCCCTCCTAAAGCTGGTTCCTCAAATTGCAAAACATTAAATTGTCACGGACAATCTTTTATACAACCTGAAACACTGCCAACTCAAGGATTCGATTCTAAATATTCAAGCAATGGACTACCGTCTTCGAATGCCCCTATTGCAGGATCTGTGGGAGGACATAACCCAAATCTATTTAACATTGGCATTTCACCTGAGCAACCTGTACCAATTTCGCAAGGTGGATATCTTATATCCATGAGACCTAATGTTCAACATGTGGTTGACACAGTTCATTCTGACAGTTTCAGTGGGACACTAGGTTCTCCTACATCACATCCTTTCAACATAGGTACTGGATCGGTGGTTCCGCAATCAACTATTTTCACAAAACCTGATACTGTTATCAAGCCTTCAAATGTAAAACCCGCAGTTTATACTGGCGGATTTGGAGGTCCACCAGGCTTATTAAACCCCAATGAATTTAATGTTAATCTCAACTTTGCTACCCCATCAATTAAATATCCAACTACATCAAAACCGAATGTTCAACCTCCTGTTCATAATCTTCCAACGTATACAGGTGGATTTGGGGGATCTTCGGTGGTACATGAATTTGATTCTGCCAGACCTATTAACTCGAACACTCAATCATCTGTCACACACGCAGGACTTCCTGATAATACAAAACCTATTGTTTTTGGAGATACTTCGAGTCAAAACTTACCAACGTACACGAGTGTATACAATGGTCCAACGATAACAGTTATACCAAATAAACTAACTACAGGTCATTCTTCTGTAACTGTTAATTCAACACCATTTCCTCACACAGGACAAAATGAATATTTCAAACCAAATCTTGACTTCAAACCTTTCAATCAAGAATCTCCAACTTATACTAGTGGATTCGGTGGACATACAGGACTGCTAAAACCTAATAAAGTCGATGCTGCTAAGTCCTCTGCCAATTCAAACAGTGAAGCAAGCGTACACACAGAAGTTGTTAATGTTGCAAAACCTGTCGCTTTTGACAAACCACTAGCTCAAAACTTTCCAGCGTACACAGGTAGTGTAACACAACCGACAGAAACAACAAAAACAAATGAATTGAATTCCGGTATTAATTCTGGTGTTAATTCTGAACTGTTCCCTCAGACTGGGCATGTACCTTTTTCTAAACCTGTTCCTTCTGTCAAACCTCTGGATAAAAATCTTCCAACTTACACAGGTGGATTCGGCGGACCTTCAGGATTGTTAGCACCTAACAACTTCGATTTTGCTAAGCCTTTAGTCAATACAAACAATGCAGCAGTTGTGCACCCAGATCATCCTGCTGTTATAGAGTCAGTTGATTTTGGTAAACTATCACATGAAAAACTACCAACTTTTACAGGTGGTTTCGTCGGACAAACAGAATCTCATAAACCTAATGTCTTGATTTCTGGTCACACATTAGCTAACACAAAAGTTGATGTAAATGAACAACATTCCTCGGACTCGAATATAGATGGATTCAGGAAACCATCAGAATTGTTTAAACCTGGTCATTCACATACTATCCTTCCTCATATGAATGGAAATAATGGAGCAGTCTCACAAACGGAATATTCAAGTATTGTAGACACTATTTCTCTCAACAAACCTACGGACCAAAATCTACCAACCTTACCTTCACAATCTAATCCTAATAAATTGAACACTGAGCAGTCTTTATCCACAGTTAATGTAAACACTGACTTCGCATCGGATGTTACGCAGGCAGGATATTACCCTGTAACAAAACCTAATCTTGATGCCAATGATCAGCTTCCAATTATCACAGATGGATTTAGTCAACCATCGGGATTACTGAAACCAAACGTAATTGGTAGTGATCATTCTTTAGATAACGTAAATATAGATGCAACCTTACAGGCAGCTCAGCCTACTTTTGGAAGTCTTGGTTCAAAACCTACGAAACTGCCAACACATACCAATACTTTTGGCGGATCAACAGAATTGAAAAAATCGAGTGATCTCAATACTGTGACTCCTATCAACGTACAAGTACCACCACACTTACAACCTCAAAAAGCAGTAGATACATCATCAGTTGCTACAGCGGAAGCTGTTACTTATTCTGGTGGTTTTGGTGGACCACTGGGTCTTCTAAAACCTAATGATGATGGTAAACTAACAAGTAACGTGCATAGTCAAAAAGTGCTTCTTAGTTCCCAATCTGGAGATAAGTACGAAACAACTCATTCGGATAGTGGAAATGTTAGTACAACGAGCATTGAATCTTCAAATTGTGACTCTGAAATGACTGGTAGTAGTGCTGGTTCAACAAACCTTGGTTTTAGTAAAGGTAGCTTTGAAAATATCGGTTCAGGCACCGGATTAAACACGGGTGATAAAGAAATTGATGCTAAGGGAAATAACAAGGAAATAAACAATGGTGCCAATGATTTGCCAACTGATGTAGGTGTACCGTCAATTGCAATTTCCCAAGCTAGTGCGTCTGCCAGTGCTACGGCTGCTGCTACATCTAGTGCCTTTGGAAGCAGC
The DNA here is from genome assembly GCA_015888305.1 of Antheraea pernyi. NCBI lineage: Eukaryota > Metazoa > Arthropoda > Insecta > Lepidoptera > Saturniidae > Antheraea > Antheraea pernyi. Next base: position 186,554 of record MU158914.1, on the reverse strand, counting down.
AACTATGGACAAGATACACAAGTTTTTGACGATAAGCAAAAATCTACTATTGGATGTTCTGGTGGATGCAGAGGAGGCGGTCACGGTGCTGAAACCAATTTTGGATTTGGCGGTAACCTGCCTAAACCCGGTTATTTTGGAGGCTGGAACGACGGTTTGAGTGGAGCAAGCGCATCTGCTAAAAGTACATCGGGAGCTTCAAGCGGTGCTCGTGCATTTAGCGTAGGTGGAAGCTATGCTTCAAGTTCGGCGACAGCTCACGCATCGGCAGGATATCCTACAAAAGGAGGTGAGAAAGAGCATACATGTTATATTCAAATATATCCACAATAATACACACACACATATTAATAAACGAAAAAATGAATATATTTATCGAAATTACCATATCACCTTAGTTAACTGTTACCTACTTGTTTTTGCCTACTGTTTTTTGTGGATTGACACGGTGTTTTACTTAAGGAAAAGGCTATAAGCCAATGTTGTTTACGAGATAACCTTATTATGATTTTTAGCTAAGCGTGGGTCATAATAATTATCTTGATTATATGATTCATCTTTTTGAAATTGAGATACAAAGTTATTAAATCAAAGGACTACCTTATTAAAGGTCACTAGAGTATATTATTCTAAAACGCAAACAAAGCTCTCACGCTCATACTAACAGCTGTCTGTTTTTCACGTCTGGGGGGATGTTTGGTCATTACAATCTGACTAGCTGATGAAATATAATTGCGTAATAGTTATCGGAATAACATATTTAACAATCAAACATTTAAAAATAAGCGAAGTTCATTAATTTTTCTGTGCGCTCTAATGCGTCTGGCTGAAGTTGCGGGCAGCGGAAAGTGTTTAGTGATACTGGATACTACTTTAGAGTGATATTTTTCAAAACATATATAAAAAGCAGCCATTTCAATTTAAGTAAAGTAGCTCTTATTTTTAGTCACTTTTCTCACTTCGTATCTCTACATTTGTCACAGACTCAATTCTGTGAGTGCGTAAGTTTTCTTACAAGGGCGCTAACTCTGAATATATAACCATCGCTTCAAATTTATGTTCCTTTCTGAATATGTTGTCTTAATTAAATATTTAATCTATATTCTGTTTGTTACAGGTTATGGGAAATAAAACTGTGCTTACATATAACATATATATGCTGATGTAACTGTTATATTATTTCCTAAACATCAATTAAAAATCGAAGACTTATTAAATGTTAGGATGTGTGATTACGCACGTACGTGAAAGCATACATGATATTTTTACTTGAGATTAAGTACTTAAATAGTCAGAATGTTGTTAACATTATATTATTATATTGAATTAAAAATTTGCATAAATATTATTGTCCGTTTTATTTTAGAAATACTTATTTTATCCTTACTTCTCATTAATCCCATTCTTTAAAATATTAAGTAAATTAATGGAACGAATGTATCTTCACGAGTGGAGAAACAAATATTTTCAGTAATTAGGATTAGAATAAAAAATATTGTACCAGTTTTTAAATGTTAAATGATGATAGTTTGACCTAATAATGTTCCCACAAAGTAAAATTCGCTTTAGGTACATAAAAAGAAATGAATACATACTAAAGAAAAAACATAATGTATTTTAAATAACATACCACAATTATTTTTATTGATCACTATTTTTAATTTTTTTCATCACTTCAATTTTATACCTAAAATAAGAAAATTATTAAACTAATTTCTTGGATACAATTAAAGTTTGTTATCAATATAGTGGTTAACAAATTCATGAAAAACTCGTTCGTATTAAAATCTAGCGGACTTGATATTAGTTTTTGATAGTTCCCATCTGTGTTCTAGTTTTTTGTTCCGAAGATTATTGTGGGACGTAAAAAAATCTTTGTAAAAGTGACGAGGGACATCTTTGCATAAGCTATAAAGTATATATGACATCATCAGAACTATGTTCCACGAAAACTGATATACGTTTTAACAATTGTGGTTTATAATATTTAAATTACATTTAATTAAGATCCTCGCCTGAAAGTTCTATATTTATCTCAAATTTTTTTATACGACGATGGTAGCAAACAAGCATGCGGGCCGCCTGATGTTAAGCGGTCACCGGACATCTATGGACACTTGCAACATCAGAAGCGTCACATGCGCGTTGCAGACCCTTAGATAATCTATTTTTTTCCCCTTGAAGAACTCCATACTATAGTCCCCAGTAAAAACCTCAGCAGGTTCGGAGCGTTCGTAGGAGGAAACACTTCTGGAAACGGACTTTCCGAGACCATTTCAGTTCCAATGTGTGGGAATGAATTCCCTGCCGATGACGAGAGGTGCGATGGTGGAAAGCAGCTACAGGCACAATAAACTGTATCTCAACTCAAACATTTATATTCCTTCAAACTTGTAGGTAATGCATTATCATTAATTTAAATTCCGTATACGTTACATTTTTACAACGATATATTGCTACGGTGCACAGCTATAACACGATAAAAAGTTATAAACAGAATTAGCACGTTTGATATATACTTACTTAATATTATCTATTTCTGAATAATAAAATAATACCTAACTACTATTACCACGACCCAAAAAGAATTTCTTCATATTTTTGTTTTTGAGCTTTGAGCTCACAACTAGATATAAGAGTCTACTCTAGACTGACACGGACAGTGTAATAATAATACTCGGATTGCGTAAAGTAGACCGTTTATTCATAACTCCATATATGGTATTTATACAGAGACGCGATCGTTCATTTGTTTGAACGACATTCTATTTACAATATATACAAAGTTTCAGTCAGTCTGCCTAAGAGGATGACATACTCGGCAACTACATTTTTTGTTACGTGTTAGGTATAAATATCACATTTTTTTACGTAAGTCATAAGTCAATGTTAATTAAATAGTTAATTTATTTAATACATAACAATTTTTTTACAAAGGTTTCTTAATAAAACACAGTCTGGAAATAAAGTGCGGATGCAATTACCACTTTATTCTCCAAAAAATATTTTCAAGTATGTCGACTAAGATTGTTATTAAATACTAAGCAACATATTTTATCATCATTTATAAATCGATTTGGAGAATTAATTATTTACCGGACAGGGGATATTTTCAATTATGGCTAAAGACGTTCTGGTACATTTTTTAGAGTAGATATCTTGGAAGTTGGTTTTATTTTTGGTTACAATTTTCTTGTGAAATAAAGTGTTTCTTTTATCGCCATTACTTTAATTCTAATTACACATAGAATCAAATGCATATACTAATTACAAATAAATACTTTAGTTTGTTTTATAAAAATATATAACATTAAGAGATAAACAAGATCGAGTTTCTTGCCGGTTTTCTCGGTGACTGGGTTGTTTTCCTAACCGGTGGTAGCCTTGACGTTTAAAAGCGCCTTCTCAGGTCCCAAATTGAATAAAGGATATTTTGATTGATTGTTTAGACATAATCGTACTGAGAAAAGAATGATAAGTGTGATGATAGGGATGATTAATAAATAACCAATGTCTTCTCCATTGCTCTTACTAATATTACAAATACAAAAGTGAGTTTACTTGTTGCGATTTCACGCCTTAGCTACTGAACCGATCATCATTGCGTCTTTGCATATACGTAGTTAGAGATACAGAAAAAGACGTACATTAAAGAAAATGTACTGTTCCCGAGGGATAAAGAAAATCTATATTTTTGTAAGCAAAGCCGTGAGTTTTAAGGTGGTAGAACCACGTTGAAGATACTACTGGTTTCAGTATGAATAGAGCAGCTCGTCCGGTGTAGTACCACCCTCTCGCAGAAAACCGACGTGAAGTAACAGTGCTTGCATCGTTGTGTTTCGTTCGGTCAGTGAGAGCGCCGCAGGCCCACCTCCCCTCCCCTCTCCTCTCCTCTCCCTTTCTCCCAAACACAGACTAGCAACGCACTTTCGGCTCCCCTGGTGTTATTAGTGTCTATGGACGGTGGTGATCACTTAACATCAGGTGACACACCTGTTCATTTGCTTGTTATGACATAAAAAGCTATTATTATTATAATGGTGATGAGATTCACTTTTGTATGTTTAAAATTAAATGTTTAATTACAAAAACTACCAGTCAGGTTATAAATAAATCTCTTCGCATTTATTAAGGTAAGGTAGTTAACTATAGGCTATAGCTCGCATTTATTAAGGTAAGGTGAACTATAGGCTATAGCTTAAATGTTATAACGTCATGGTACGACTCTCAGAGGCGGAAGAATTACTTCTATACGAAGTATAAGGTCAGAATTATCAGAAAGTACGTACGTCACACGAGAACGAAGAAATACTTATAGTGCAGTCGGACCAACACCAATAAAAATTATATACGAATGAAAACGTACAGCTGCCCTTTTAATATATTTTTCATTTTAAAGATCAAAATAATAAATTATTAATATAATATAAACTTATGATTGAACTAGCTTTCTTATATGCTATCTTTCTACTGCCCATATGTATCACTAAGTAAATAGTTTAATAGATCAAAATAGATTTTTTTCTTTTTTTCGAACTGACTACGCTATTGATCCAGCAAGGTCTTAAAAGCTTTACCGGGCTACTAAGGCGAGCGCTTAAGGCACTCCGCCGATTTGTTTTGACAACTACCTCAAGGGTGCACGGCACATCTCGGCTTTGGCTGTTGCCTGATACATGCAATTCGCGATCTATCTGAGCTAACCTAAGCTAAGCTAACTATTCATACATATATAAGTTGTTGAAACATATATGTGTACCAAGCATACATACCTCAACAACTCTTATATATATTTCGTATCGGATACATTCTAAACTATTTCAGTTTGATAAGGGAAAAATATAAAACCCTTCCACTTGCCTGTGTATGCGTGTATGCGTGCACGTGTGTGGAGGTGATATGTGTAATGTTGTCGCAGTGATGTAAGATTTAGTGTCACTGTATCGCGCGAGCAACGAACCTAAGATTGAGCCGTTGCCGAGGTGGGTTCAAAATAGGTTTTTTTTTTTAAGTTTAAGTAATAATTCAATTACCATGTTAAGATTTTGTGTCACTGTATCGCGCGAGCAACGAACTCAAGAGCTCTACGCCGAGGGAACGGACCTAGGATTGAGCCGTTGCCGAGGGGGTTCAAAATAGGTTTTTTATTTTTAAGTTTAAGTAATAATTCAATTAGCATGTTGCCATTACCAATGATATAAAATTAAAAACTTGACATATAGAAAGGCGTATTTACTGAGTACAGCTATATGAAGCTTTTATGAACCGCCATCGCATAATCTGAGCGGAAATTTCATTATATTTAAAAAGTATATTATCAATATAAACATGAGCATTTAAGCAAGTAGGTGCTTTCTAAGAACGTACTTAAGTAGGAGTGGATTATGACAGGGTTAAGGAACAGGGATGTAGCTAGAGTCGAATTGAGGTAGGGCAGTATTGGTAGCATTGGACGGAAGTAAAAAATTCATCATAATTGATCTGCCTTCGAAAATCACAAAGTTTAGTACGTTCGGAAAAGTTTAAATACCTGTCCTTACCATTATTTTTATCTCAAACTGAAAAAACAATTTAATTATAATTATGTTAGTTTATGGTATTTTTAAGGCAGTGCGTGTATTACTCCACAATGCCCCCTCCCCTAGCTACGGCTATGGAGCTAACTTCTCTCCAGCTACCCCAATAAAGATATAGTGCTAAAACTAAGAAGGATGCTATTAATCATTATATCATTATGGCAAGTACAATTCCTTAGTACGTTGTTGTAAATCAACACAACAAGAAATAATCGTCTTATTACGTAAATCACATAATGGTACGAATTGTCTCGTTTGATCGTAAATCAGTCAAGATGTGTCTTGAAATGTATTTACTGACAATCATCCACTTCTCGCATTTATTTTAAACTATATAATAAAAAGTGTGTGTACTTATGTACACGCGTTAGAAGTTATACTTCTTTGGCGTAACAAGATAAAAATCTTTTCGAAAATTGTATCTTTCGCCTTATTCTACGTTTGTAGCAAAAACGACACTAACAATAGAAAAAACCTATTTATTACATTGAATATTTTAATACAAACAACAAATACAAAAAAAAAACAAAATGTTGACTATAGCTAACTTCAGGGTGTCGGTTTTTCGTGACGGTGTACGCACGCGCGCATCCAAATAACTTCAGGTTGTCGGTTTTTCGTGAAATTGTGCGCGCGCATCGTAAAACATTACTCTCATCATTTTTCCCTAACGTTCCATAAGAAGTATAACTTCAATTATATCTAAGTAAAACTACATTGTATTATTTTTATCGAGCTACACCAACCTCAGCTCCACGTGGTGCACCCTGCTGAATAACGATCAGCCTGTGCATATTCAGCTTTTCGCAGGCCTTCATGACAGCGGCGACCGGCGATGGATAGTGTGTCTCTCGGTGGTCGCCATTGTTTTTGGATTGTACTGTGCTTACCATCAGGCATAATACAGTAACTTTTCCGTGCTACTATAAAAAAAAACAAGATGGGTAAAGAATATCTAACATTATTGTTTTATTTTTAAGACCTATTATCTTATTGCTTAGTAGTCGCTTTATAGTATTTATTTGAAGTAATAATATGTTCCGGCATAGTGTCAATCGACCTAGTTACGAATCCAACAATCAGTCTGAGCTCTCGATAAAGGGAAACATCGTGATAAAAGCTGGTTAGTTATAACCCTCAGGTTGAATATCTATCGCCAGGCATCTGTAAGTATATTCCAGATACTTGAAAACGATATCTTGAAGTTCAAATTATGTCCTACATACCTAGAGAACTTGAAACTCGGAAAAGCGGAGTTCCAGTAAAATTATTGTACCGAACATTATAAAATTCATTAAAATAATTTTTTGGGCATATAATTATATTATAATCATTATATTCTAATAACTAACAACCGTGGAAGGATTTGTAATCAGTTAAGTAGTTGATTCTTTGTTCATAACACGTTAAAATACTATTCTGTCTGAGAGTCGGATCAGGATGTATGATGTATCATTATCAAAAAAATGCAGAGACTGTCGTAAGTTCAGAGTAATTAAGGTAATTATTTCTATGAATCATATGAAGTCATTAGCTACGCGGTTTACTAACAAGCGAACCGCCCCGGCTTCGCCTAGGTACAATATAGTAATTAATGTGTTATACGTGTCTAAATTATTTTAGATCCATTGAATCTATGTAAGAATCTTTACATAAACAACTGGTTTTGGTCCAACAATATTTTGGTAAACGATTTGCGCTAAGATATTAATTGCAATAATATTCTGTACATTATATGAAATTTTGATTTACATCGAAATGCCCTGTATAACTAAAGTATTGAAATGGATGACGATTAATATATATATTCAACAAAATAGCGTCGAAAATTACCAATTATTTTTTAATAATAGGTAAAAGATAAAAATGATTACTGTGTTGTTGTATGCTTAGGGGATAGACGTCTACTGTCGTGGATTCGCTAGGTATTTTTAAGATTTACATTTCTGGAGTAGGTACATTATTTTTATACTCGTATATCTATCTCATAATGTTTAGCTAGCTTTACCAATGTAAGCTCCTGAAAACTATTTATTATAACTTAATTCGACAACCTGATATCCGCGACTGAAGGGAACATTGAAGGTATATAATCAGCTATATATGTACACTAGTATGTGCTTGCGGCTTCGCACGCATTCTTTAAATAATTGATTTCGACTTGTTATTTTAGTTCTTTGTTACATTCAATTAGTTAGTAATATATGTGTTTATTTTTTGTTCTTATTTTATATCATAGGGTGCAAACGCACAGTTCGGTCACCTGATGTTAAGTGATCACCACCGTCCATAGACACTTGCAACACAGGGGAGTCGCAAGTGCGTTGCCATCCTGTGTTCGGGGATAGGAGAAGGAAGGGAAGGGAGAAGGGAAGAGGTGGAAGGGTAGGGGAGGGGGTCCTGCGGCGTTCTCACTGACCGAACGAAACGCAACAATGCAAGCACTGTTACTTCACGTCGGTTTTCTGTGAGAGGGTGGTACTACCCAGGGCGAGCCGACCCATTCATGCTGAAACCAGTATTAGATTTAGCGTGTGGGTCTCCGGCGCTCTCACTGACCGAACGAAACGCAACAATGCAAGCACTGTTACTTCACGTCGGTTTTCTATGAGAGGGTGGTACTACCCCGGGCGAGCCGACCCATTCATGCTGAAACCAATATAAGATTTAGCGTGACTCTACCACCTAAAAACACAAAGCTAATGCTGATAAGTTTTTCAACGACGTAAAAAGTGCGACCCGTTTATAAAACTTGATCAAAATTGGTTAAGACGTTTATGAATTAAATTGCAATATACAAACAGACGGACAGACAATTTTTTCAACTTCAAATTAGTAATCTCAGTATCTTTTATCGTAATCAGGGTTACAAAATTGAAAACAAAAACACATGAAGTGTACAGACATAGAATTTATACACTAGCTTCTGCCCGCGACTTCGTCCGGGTGGAATAGGTAGTTATTCTGGGCTAATGCTAACACGAAGCGGAAGCTCTCAAAAGGAAAAGAAAACCCCAATTTTAATATATTCTTCATTGGTGCTCCGCTCCTATTGCATGATGATATATAATCTATAGCCTTCCTCGACAAATAAGCTATCTAACATATCTTTTTTTAAATCGGACCAGTAGTTCCTGAGATTAGCGCGTTCAAACAAACAAATAAGTTTTATAATATAAGTATGTATTAGAACTCTTCTCTCAACTCACCTCTAGCCGTCATTAAAATTACAATAACTATTGACAGAATGAATACCGATTTTAATTAAACAAAGACTAAGTTATTTTTGAGAATATGATTTTACTTGTTGTGGTTTTATCGTGAGCCCAGTACTTTAGTTGTAGTCCGGTGAAGCTGTTAAGACCTTGCTAGGTCAATAGCGTAGTCAGTTTGAAAAAAAAAACAGTAATTTAGCAGTGATGCGTGTTCATTCAAACAGACAGGCAGACAGACATTTCTAAAAACGATTGAAATGTTTTTTATTACTTATTTCTAGACACCTGCAACAATTTTTTTCACGAAAATCGATAAGTAAAGACACCACAAATTTACATTTTTGTTACATGTACAGATGTATAGATATAGACAGAACTAGATATATGAATAGTATCCGAAAAATATTTTTGGAACAAGTTATTTCTTAAGGTAAGTGTTTCTTTATGTAAGATATGCTGTCTATTTAAACGAGTTAATCTTTGGGATTTCCATGACATCAACGTCTATGTATATTCCCGCAATAAATTTTAAGCGACTTTGTAGATATTATGTTAAATTTTATGATAGCAAGACCATGAAATAAGACTTAAAGTTATATTGCACGAAAACAGATAATTTAAGAGGTTTTTCTATTTTCAAACAATGCGTTTGGATACTTTGAAGTACGAAGTGAACGAAGTCGCGGGCAAAGGCTAGTAATATTATAAAGACAAATGTGTTTGTTTCTTATTCATATGTGTTTGTTTTATTACACGATGTGTTTGTTCTTATTACATGCGTTACCTACTTTTATAGCGATGATAGATTAGTTAATATCGTGGTCAGACACAGCGTCGATGGTCGTAGGTTCGAATCCTAGCAATTGAGTTGGAGCTTCCAGTGACGGAAAACGTGAAGAAACCACGGCACGGTGATAGGGCTTTTTCTAAATCTGTTTGACTAACTACCACCCTTAATTTAATTTGCCACCAAACAACAGTTGGTGCGTTCCGGCAGTTGTACTTAAGAGCCAGTGCCCTCTTGACTTGACGTGTTTACCACCTTAGACCATGTTGTCATTTAATATTAGGAGGTGAGATTTTTTTTTTGTATTGTAAGATGTTAAGTGTCCACCACCGTCCATAGACACTAGCAATACCAGGAGAGTTGTAAGTGCGTTGCCAGCATGTGTTTGGAGGGACGGGAGGGGAGGTGTGTCTCCGGCGCTCTCACTGGCCGAACGAAACGAAGTTCCAGGTATGTTGCTGATGATAAATCCCATCGCATTCGATATACTATTAGTATTCATATATCTAATGTACACGTTACATGTTACAGTAGATGGCGTTTGTATCGTAGTTACAAATGTGTTTGAAAAAGCGTTTCTGTAATGTACACACCCACTCACAATTTTACACTTGTTTAATAAATTCTTAAAAAGCGCGTGCGCGCCGCGGGTACAGCTAGTTATTATTATAAAAAGATAAAAATGGTTACTGTGGGTCATCCTTTAGAGATAAATATATACCAATTGCGGACTTTTTTTTCGATATTTTTAAGATATACAATTCCGTAATACATTAATTTGATATATCTCGTATTTAGCGTTTGCGATTTAGTAGCACAAAAATATGTTTTTTCCGACATCACATTACAAATCTTTGAATTTTTCAGCTTTTCTTTTTTCCTTTTGTATTATACATATAAACCTTACTCTTGAATCACTCTATCAATTGCTGAAAACTGTATTAAAATCCATTGAATAGTTCAAAAAATCTAAGGGAACAGACAGCGGAAGCGACTTCATTTTATACTATGTAAAGGTTGTTATTTATCAGCGTTGTTATGTAGGCGATTCAATTATTTCAACACACTTCATACTTGTGATATCGCACCTCGTACTTAATGTGCTAAAGTATATACTACATTAATTAGTTCATATACACATATTTCTAGGCTTTACTTAAAGTATCTTTGTTCTACGTTTACTAAAAAATGAAAAAAATCGTTCCGAAAATTATCCTGCAATTATCGTTCCAAATCTTTTGGTTTAGGTTAGGACTAAAAATTGTATATTTAACAGGTATCTTTTGTAAAATATTACAAGTGTTAGTTATATTTAAAATTGTGCACATGTTTATTTTTAGCTGTTTGTAGTTTAGCATTGTTCATATGTTATGTTTGGTTCTAACTATTAAATACGGCTACCGAGAAAACTCCGTTAAAGGTATTTATTGTGTATACTAGCGACCCGCCCCAGCTTCGCGCGGGTGCAATGAAGATATCCATGAAATACTGTTAGGGGCAGTTTTGGTTTACATGGCATGTAGAACGAATGTAATGTATTTAATTGGATATGGGGTTTTTAGTAAAAATTTGGTTATGACAAAACGGTTATATACATTATATCTCTAAGGAAATCTAAATTTAAATTGAAAATTCTAGATTAGTTAGATTAAATTTAATATTCTGTTGAAAAAATCAAAATAGTGCGTTTTGTTCGACAACGTTCTAGTTTTATCACGTATTCTTAGTATCATCTAGTGTTTAACGATAAATATATAAAATATTTTGATATACTTTTGATATTAAGACTATTTGATAGATGAGAGAGGATTTTAACATTTATCAATAATTTACATTGATATTATTCCAGTAAAGATTATCAAACTAAGGTCAGCCTCATAATCAGTAAATATTAAGTATTATTATTGATATTAATATGAGAAAATTAAATGATTTCGTTTATGTTTATGTATTTATATATAAAGCCGGCAAAAATAACATCATAAAGATCAATTTCGTTAACCTGATCTTATGATGAAACTTATGGATGTTTGGTCCACTATATTAACATTACTTTATACTTATGGTAATATGGAAGGTTCTACTAGAATGAATTAAAAGGGAAAATAAAACAGAAAAGCTGTACCTATTTTCTATCGTTTTAAGGTGATGGTGATTCAAAGTTGGTTAACACACAATACTTCCGATTATTTTTTTCGGCGGAATTTTGACCTTACCTTACTACACATTATATTCTGAGTAAAAAGACAACCTGGCATGATAAATGAAATCACTCTTCCTTCGATGCCTTATCTGTTACATTTTTTTTAACGTGTGGAGATCCATTATATATACTAGGGGAAATAGTGGGTTATGCCCGACTCGCACGGAATAAAACCTCACGATTTACGACCGCCGCTCTATAGTTGGGGTGGCACGAGATATCTGTAGACTTTCATCGTGCCATCCATCAGAAAAACTGACGGACGGGCCCCATCCTAATCAGGAGACAGACCGTCTCTTCAGTCCGCCGGGCCTGTATAATGGGAAGATGGGCCCCCCGACCCAGGTCTTCCCTAGGTCCAGCTACGTTTGTGGCAGCATACCGGCATAAATAAGGCCGCCTGCTTCCACTCCTTGTATGTCACATAGCTTAAAAGAAATTAAATGTCTTAGAAAACATAACCCGATTTGTAGGTCTTAGATTGACAGATCATTTATTAACTTTATGTCGAGTTTCATAATTCTGTAACACTGTAAAGTCTAGGCATTTGATCAAATTTCGGTTTTTCTCCTAATCCTACGACTTGTATGTAAACAAAAGTACTTATAAATATTCACGCCCATGACTACGACACTTTACTGCCAAACAAATAACATAGGTGCAACGACGTACAAATAAAATTATCGTTACAGATTACGTTTCCGGTTTTAACAGAAATACATAAAGAAAGTAAAGTCATTTGTTTATAATACTCGAAAGTTATTTAAAATATTAAAATAAGAATAACAAAGAAAGTAAAACATCAAGTACTGTATGATTTCATACAGATACTTATTGGTATTGGTAAATGTGATAAAAGGGCGCAATATCAAAAATATTATTTTAGTATTATTTATTTATAGGAAAAATAATTAATGCGTTAGTGATATAACGATAAAAATGTTTGTAGTTTAATATGTATATATTTTTTTAATACATCTAAGTATAATACTAGCAAAGTGAAAAATTATATTCCTTACTAAATTGAGGAAACTGCAAATCCTTTTAACATTAAATTTTATTGCAATATGCAAGTGCCTTTTTTACACGACTACGTGAAGAAAGTTGTAATAATTATATAGTTAATTCTGTACGCGCTGTAGCTAAAATTGTTTGACGGTTTTTAACATATGCTACATAACATTTAAGTATGACTTTGGTGAATATACAAAGCCAGATCTGACTGTCGAACTTTTGGTTTTCATTATTAATAATTGAAGTCGACACCTATAGTTTCTTTTTTACTAATTAAAGACAAAGAACAAATGGAATAGTCAATCCTTGAGGGAAAAAAAGTGTTTTAAGCCTTTACATTTTTGGCTTATAAATAAAGACATTTATGATTAGATAGATTCTTTATATGATTTTTTGTTTCTCTTATTTTTTTGTTCGAAGAGCTACAATGCAATTTAAAAACAACGGAAATCACACGGATTGTTTAGTTAAGGCGACCTTAAATCAACTTCACGCATACATTAAATCACATTTATTTTCTGGGATAAATATTTATTAACTAGGTCTGCGATGGCTGTATTTTTTTTTATGTCATAGTATGCAAACGAACAGGTGGGTCACCTGACGTTAAGCGATAACCACCGTCCATAGACACTTGCACCGCCAGGAGAGTCGCAAGTGCGTTGCCATCCTGTGTTTGGGGATAGGAGGAGGAAGGGAAGGGAGAAGGGGAGTGGAGGAAGGGTAGGGGAGGTGGTCCTCCGGCGTTCTCACTGATCGAACGAAATACAACAATGCCAGCACTGTTACTTTACGTCGGTTTTCTGTGAGAGGGTGGTACTACCCCTGGTGAGCGGACCCATTCATGCTGAAACCAGTAAATCGAAATATACATTCATACAAATACAATCTCCATGGAAATTCTGGTTTATCCGTCTCTTTCTAAGTCTAGGTATCTATAAACATTTCTAAAAAAATAACAGAAGTTAAGAAAACTCAGATGTGAATATAAAATTAGAATTTTAAAATGGAAATAATAATCATCATAGTCAATTAAAGTTGCGATAACGTTTTGTTTCATTTATTTCTTTTATGAATATTTTAATCTTTTAAAGAGAACTTTGTTAATTTCCTTAAGTTTGATTTTGTTTTATACCAATATTATTTTCAAGCCAATAAGTCATGCATCATATTAAGTTTACCTAAACAGTCGTGAATATGTCCGGTTGCAAATTCATTTGAACACGTCTTTTAGATCTCCTGTTAAAAAAGTTTATAAAAAAAAAGACATAACACTTGGAATCTGGTTTCTTTAAGAATTCGTGTCTAAACGGTTTTATGTAAGTCAAAAATAATATTTAAGATATATTTTTCAAATTCAAACTTTTTGGATCGTGTCTTCTTTGAATTTCTTTTAATCAACTATAACATTTTTTACAATAAGAAGTGGAAATTATGTCTACCCAAAATTCTTACCTTACACTTAAATTATTGCGGTGCGAATGAGTCTTGATGTTCTTCGAAGACTTATCCACATTATGAAATACCATGGATATATTTGAGAACTAAATAAATAGGATAAATACAGAGTGGATGAAATAGCGAAATGTGTCTGGGCTGACTTGTGACTCACGAATGCCTTTGAATCTCAAGGGGAAGGTTTATAAAACTATGATAAGACCGGTCACACTGTATGCATCTGCATATGCTACGAAAGAGACGGATGAGAAAAAATTACATGTGTCAGAGATGCGAATGTTAAGATGGATGTGTGGTGTGACTAGAATGGATAAGATTAAGAATGAATATATCAGAGGAAGTTTGAAAATAGCACCAGTGAGAGAGAAGTTGAGGAGTAATAGGTTAGCATGGTATGGGCATGGCATGAGGAGAGATGAAAACCATGTAACTAGAAAAGTGTTGAGTATGATGGTGGACGGATATGGGGGAAGAGGAAGACCGAAAAAGGTATCGATGGACTGTGTGAATACTGAGATGACATTTCAGGAGAGAGTGGAAAAAGAAAAGATGATAAGATATATGAAGATAAGATGATAATGATATTTGAGAACTAAAATTAAAAGATTAAAAAATAAACAAAAACAAAATATCCTTTATTCAATTTAGGCCCTTAGAAGGCGCTTACATGGTTCTTGAACTCACTATCATGTAAATCGGTAATCTATAAGTACATAATCAACACAAATTCTTGTGCTGCAAAAATATGTGCAATAAATTATTTGTAGTAATGTATACTATAATAAATAATCATGGTTACTTTATACTGTCGCAAGATTATAAAACTACTATTAAACTGTATCAATAAAAAAAAACACAATTCTGTAATACTTTCCGCGACCTTGCGATATATAGTAAATGGTCATACTGGCCGAACGATTATGTATCGTTGGGCCGCTAAAATGTAGCAGAAGTAATTGTACATGACAGTGCGTGTAAAATGATTTTTTACCAATGATTTAATATTAGTTTTTACAACTTGTTGATGCACGGCAAAATGACTGCCCTATGCCTGATGGTAAGCACAGTACAATCCAACAACAATGACGACCACAAAGTGACACACTATCCAACGTTGGTCGCCGCTGTCATGCCGGCCTGCGAAAAACTGGATATGCACAGGCTGATCCCGAAACGCGACCCGCAGCAACGAATCGCTATGTCGGGCTTTTTCGCTCTATACATGGGGATTGCGACCCAGTCAAGCTGTAAAACCCTACCACCCCGTTTCGTTACCATAATACGAGCTTTGATTAGCTTCATATATATCATAAGTGGCCGTAAACCTAACAAATTTTATAAATGCGAATGGTAGTTTGTTAGTCAGTTACAATTTCACACCTTAAACACTTAATCTATCGTAATAAAATTTTATATACATGTTGTCAGGGATACAGAAAAGAATATAGGCTACCTTTCGTATTGTTTTCGAGAGACAAGTCAAATCTACATTAACGCGAAAGGAACCGCAGGCAAAAGTTAGTATGTATTATGTTCTTATATTTGTTATTTATTAAAGCATTGAATTGTTTTTTTCTGTGACATTGTTGGCGATGTAAATAAATATTTGGATACAGTCACTTTAATTAGTTTATACAATACAAGTAGCTGTTCACAACTTAAAAACAAAATTGTAGGTTACATTGGTATAATAAATATTGTCCGCAGGGTGCTACATTTTAGTCGGTCAGTGTTCAGGCGAAAGTAGCCTCGAGTGGTCTGCCTTGATACACAAGCGGTACCGAGCTAGCCGACCACTATGTGTGAACATTACGGATTAGTATATATGTATTACATAGCTTTTGCTGTCACAATAATTGCATTCATGATCTCTGCATTCATGCATATTTTTTTTAGTTTTCATATATGTTTAGCCACCAATCTTTTGGCCGGCAACGCACTTGTGACTCTCCTGGTGTTGCTAGTGTCTATGGACGGCGGTGATCACTTACCATCGGGTGACCCGTCTGTTCGTTTGCCTCCTATAATATAAAAAAAAATATAGTAGATTATTATTGTTATTGACAAGTGGGTAATGGATATTACAATTTTCGTGCGATCATTTCTATATTCTAACAAAATGGTGGCCCGTTTGTTAGAACTGTTCAGGGAGTTTTTGTGGCAAATCAGAGTCCATGCTCCGTAGTATAATGTATTTCCCATCCACTTCAATTGTGCTTAAATTTTGGATTTTCCTAATTCTTTATTTATAAATATGTTAGACAGTCTTGGTCTTATTACTAGATCGAAGACCTTTACTATTTATTTGATCGTTGAATCTGCGTGTCTGTGTAACTGCTAAAGCTAAATTTTTAAGCAGTAAAGGTCTTCGATCTAGTAATAAGACCAAGACTGTCTAACATATTTATAAATAAAGAATTAGGAAAATCCAAAATTAATGATAATTCGCATAATTTGAATGTTGACGGAGTACATATTTCAAACAGTTCAGAGGTAGTAACTGTTTTCCAAGATTATTTCACCGACCGCCGCTCTATAGTTGGGGTGGCACGAGATATCTGTAGACTTTCATCGTGCCATCCATCAGAAAAACTGACGGACGGGCCCCATCCTAATCAGGAGACAGACCGTCTCTTCAGTCCGCCGGGCCTGTGTAATGGGAAGATGGCCCCCCCCGACCCAGGTCTTCCCTAGGTCCAGCTACGTTTGTGGCAGGAGACCGGTATAAATAAGGCCGCCTGCTTCCACTCCTTGTATGTCACATAGCTCAATAGAAATTAAATGTCTTAGAAAACATAACCCGATTTGTAGGTCTTAGATTGACAGATCATTTATTAACTTTATGTCGAGTTTCATAATTCTGTAACACTAGTCTAGGCATTTGATCAAATTTCGGTTTTTCTCCTAATCCTACGACTTGTATGTAAACAAAAGTACTTATAAATATTCACGCCCATGACTACGACACTTTACTGCCAAACAAATGACATAGGTGCAACGACGTACAAATAAAATTATCGTTACAGATTACGTTTCCGGTTTTAACAGAAATACATAAAGAAAGTAAAGTCATTTGTTTATAATACTCGAAAGTTATTTAAAATATTAAAATAAGAATAACAAAGAAAGTAAAACATCAAGTACTGTATGATTTCATACAGATACTTATTGGTATTGGTAAATGTGATAAAAGGGCGCAATATCAAAAATATTATTTTAGTATTATTTATTTATAGGAAAAATAATTAATGCGTTAGTGATATAACGATAAAAATGTTTGTAGTTTAATATGTATATATTTTTTAAATACATCTAAGTATAATACTAGCAAAGTGAAAAATTATATTCCTTACTAAATTGAGGAAACTGCAAATCCTTTTAACATTAAATTTTATTGCAATATGCAAGTGCCTTTTTTACACGACTACGTGAAGAAAGTTGTAATAATTATATAGTTAATTCTGTACGCGCTGTAGCTAAAATTGTTTGACGGTTTTTAACATATGCTACATAACATTTAAGTATGACTTTGGTGAATATACAAAGCCAGATCTGACTGTCGAACTTTTGGTTTTCATTATTAATAATTGAAGTCGACACCTATAGTTTCTTTTTTACTAATTAAAGACAAAGAACAAATGGAATAGTCAATCCTTGAGGAAAAAAAAAAGTGTTTTAAGCCTTTACATTTTTGTCTTATAAATAAAGACATTTATGATTAGATAGATTCTTTATATGATTTTTTGTTTCTCTTATTTTTTTGTTCGAAGACCTACAATGCAATTTAAAAACAACTGAAATCACACGGATTGTTTAGTTAAGGCGACCTTAATTCAACTTCACGCATACATTAAATCACATTTATTTTCTGGGATAAATATTTATTAACTAGGTCTGCGATGGCTATATTTTTTTTTATGTCATAGTATGCAAACGAACAGGTGGGTCACCTGACGTTAAGCGATAACCACCGTCCATAGACACTTGCACCGCCAGGGGAGTCGCAAATGCGTTGCCATCCTGTGTTTGGGGATAGAAGGAGGAAGGGAAGGGAGAAGTGGAGTGGAAGAAGGTAGGGGAGGTGGTCCTCCGGCGTTCTCACTGACCGAACGAAACACAACAATGCCAGCACTGTTACTTCACGTCGGTTTTCTGTGTGAGGGTGGTACTATCCCGGGCGAGCGGACCCATTCATGCTGAAACCAGTAAATCGAAATATACATTCATACAAATACAATCTCCATGGAAATTCTGGTTTATCCGTCTCTTTCTAAGTCTAGGTATCTATAAACATTTCTAAAAAAATAACAGAAGTTAAGAAAACTCAGATGTGAATATAAAATCAGAATTTTAAAATGGAAATAATAATCATCATAGTCAATTAAAGTTGCGATAACATTTTGTTTCATTTATTTCTTTTATGAATATTTTAATCTTTTAAAGAGAACTTTGTTAATTTCCTTAATTGATTTTGTTTTATACCAATATTATTTTCAAGCCAATTAGTCATGCATCATCATATTAAGTTTACCTAAACAATCGTGAATATGTCCGGTTGCAAATTCATTTGAACACGTCTTTTAGATCTCCTGTTAAAAAAGTTTATGAAAAAAGACATAACACTTGGAATCTGGTTTCTTTAAGATTTCGTGTCTAAACGGTTTTCTGTAAGTTAGAAATAATATATAAGATATATTTTTCACATTGAAGCTTTTTAGATCGTGTCTTCTTTGAATTTCTTTTAATCAACTATAACATTTTTTATAATAAAAAGTGGACAATATGTCTACCCAAAATTCATACCTTACACTTAAATTATTGCTGTGCCAATGAGTCTTGATGTTCTTCGAAGACTTATCCACGTTATGAAATATCATGGATATATTTGAGAACTAAATAAATAGGACAAATGCAGGACGGAATAGGATAAATACACATGGATGAAATGGCGAAATGTGTCTGGGCTGGCTTGTGACTCACAAATGCCTTTGAAACTCAAGGGGAAGGTTTATAAAACTATGATAAGACCGGTCATGCCGTATACATCTGAGTGCTGGGCTACGAAAGAGAAGAATGAGAAAAAATTACATGTGTCAGAGACGCGAATGTTAAGATGGATGTGTGGTGTGACTAGAATGGATAAGGTTAAGAAGAGAAGTTGAGGAGTAATAGGTTAGCATGGTATGGGCATGTCATGAGGAGAGATGAAAACCATGTATCTAGAAAAATGTTAGTATGATGGTGGACGGAGATACGAGTAGAGGAAGACCGAAAAAGGTATGGATGGATTGTATGAAAAGTTATATGTGTGTAAAAGGTGTGAATACTGAGATGACATTTGACAGGAGAGAGTGGCAAAAGAAAACATGTTGAGCCAACCCTACTTAGGTGGGATAAGGGTAAGATGATGATGATATTTGAGGACTAAAATTAAGATTCAACGATCAAATCAGTATTAACTACGGAAATTGAATGCAGTTATAAGAGTAGAACTCTTAAGAAATAATATAAATTTAAAAGGCTTTAGATACATTGGTGAGAAAAATAAACATTCTTTGAACATTTATTTATACTTAAACTATACGTTATACGGAAACAGAATGCACACTCTATGACCCTTTAACTATCAAACTAGGTTGCCCTGTATTTTGACAATTGGTTTACCTCCGAAGAAATAATATATTACAGAAGTTTGTCGTTTCCTTTATTATTAAAATGTGTGAAAAAACTTATAAATTAAAGATGTGAAGGATTATGAATGTGTAGGATACACATGAATCCCGTGCGATTATAAACTGGAAACCGAAAGAGGGCTGGGTATTACGAGTATTGTTAGAGAAAAAAGCAGAACTAATAACTATGCCTATCTAAATCGAAGGGTATGTATGCATTTTATTAACAAAATTTCTTTAAATTAACGCATTAATATTCTGAATGTGCTGCTGGTTTCGAGACTAGTTTTATTTGTCCCGTGGCCCGTCTGGCATAACAAATACTACTTAAACTCAGATTTCAATAAAAGTAAATAACCTAGTTCAATACAAGACGCAGCATTGCAAAATATTTAAACAACTATAATAAATTACGACCATCGAAATATTTGTACATAATTAAAATGAAAATTACCATAAAACGGGAGCTCAATTTATTCCGATATTACGCTGACCTCACGCATACACTATTTGACCCCATAGCGTGACCTTTTCATATAAAAAACTATTAATTATATTCGTTCAAACATAGATTTTACAGACAAAATGAATTGTAAGTATTTATTATTCAGTACCAAAGAATCGCATAGATACGAATTATTTCTAAATCTATATATGTTAAAATTCACGCACATACATAAGTATTTCCTAAGCATATAATTTTAACAGAGCACGAATTTATTATTAGAACTTATTGAAACTTAAAGTAAGTGCCTTTGTTTGGATGATAACTGTGTAACTAGCAACAAGTACCTACTCGCTTATTAGATAGCGATGAGGCAAACTATACTCCTCATTAGTAGCAACCCATATTAACCACGGATAGGATAACAGTCCTGTCTGAAGTTGGTCATAGATGGTTATGGGCACTTAACATCGTACTTCCATGTTCCAAAATTTGCTTTACATAAAAAAAATCTGACAAGAATTATAAAAACTGATGTCAACTGTATTTATGAATAAAATATTTGCTTGGAGAAACTGTTTTTAAACTAATAACTACCTTGACTGTCCAGCGTCAAGGATATCTAACAACTTTTTCAATCGTTTGAATATCCTGCCCAGTAATAACACATATGAATTATTTCATTCAAAATCAATAAAACTTTATACAATTTAGGCCCTGAGAAGGCGCTTATGAACGTTAAAACTACTACGGCTTCGGAAAACAACTCAGTCATCGAGAAGAACCGGCAAGAAAAGCTATCTGGTTTATCTTTTCATCATACACATTTTCACTAACATAGTTACGTTAATACCAGCATTTGTATTTAAAACTGGGTAAAAATATATATCTTTACAAGCTTTTACTCACGGCTTCGCCCGCGTTTTTGTAAATTTGATCTATCACTCGGAAACAGTACAGTTACTCTTGATGAAATGATTCTTTACTATTTCCTTTTCTGTATCCGTGCAACATGTACGTAAAATTTCATACTGATCGGTCTAATAGTTAAGTTGTGAAAGCGTAACAAAGAGACAAACTCACTTTCGCACTTATAATATTAGTAATGATTACATTTTAAGACCGCTAAAGATGTATAGACAAACATTTATCTGACTGTATTGTTAACTTTGACAACTACAGTAAATAATATATCCGATGCATGTGCAAATAAATGCAATCTGCAACCAATGAACGTGGCTTTCAGACGTTGAAATACATTTTTAAATCAAATCAGAACTTTCAGAGACGTTAGTACAGACATCCATCACAAACTTTACCTCTTTCTATATATATTTTGAAATGTATTAAGTTGTAACGTTTAATCACAATATAACCTGAAGTTAAATGACTACTTGGGCTAAGACTGTAATTATCTTAAATATAGAGAAGGACTAGCTCTCATGTATAGCCAGAACACATCTACAGGTGTTTGATAGTAGAGTTCTTATTTGAGGGTGGCAATTAGCTAGAAGAAAGTCATACCACCATGTTGATTGTTTTGGTTCCGTCACAATATTCTGCTTCATCGAAGGCTCGATTACATCGATCGACACGATGTCCGAACACGCTACCTCTGAGCCATTATCTTATCACAATGGAAATATTGTAGATATAACTTACTCTTTATAGTCCTTTCTATGGATAGAAAAAACAAGACGTTTCTGTTTTTGTAGATGTTTGTTACACCTTCATGAAACTAAGAATATAAGTACCACATATTTTGCTGACAATGAGTTTATCTTACGATGGCGGTTGTTTGTATGAATGTATGAATTATATATATATTCTCTCGATGGTCGTGACTAACTCATTTCCTTTACATGTTTTACTGTTAAAATATATACTTTAAGCTTAATCCCATATTATAAAAGCGAGTTTGTTTGTAACGTGTTCACGCCTAAAAGATTCTGGCATAACTTGCCAGGACAAAACTATTCCAAAGAACTCATCATGGCATTTAACCAGCGATATGCTGGCAAGGCCCTGTCACTCGGTAGGAATCAATTACGGGTTTTAATTAGAGCACTCACTGGACACTGTTGTCTTAAAAAGCACTTGTACAACATCGGTGTCCAGAGCACAAGAGAGTGTAGATTTCGTGATAGTGCGGATGAGACCCCCAAACACCTCTTGTGTGAGTGTGATCCACTGAAGCCTACACGAAACCGGATTCTGGGGAAGCATTTATTGCCTCCGGATGAGGTACAGATGCTCTCAACCAAAAAGTCCTGCAGTTCTTAAATACTATAGGACTAGGCGCAGAGCTTTAGTAATATGGAGCGATCACAATAGATCAATACTGGTCGCAATGATACAGGATAAAGGCCTGCAAAGCCTCTTTTCCAGAATTAAAAAAAAACGGATTTACGCCTAACTATTCAACCGAACATCATGATATTTTGCATACACGTTCTCAGGAGTACACAAAAGGACAATTTAATTTTAAAAAACCTGTTCCCGAAGCATAAATCAAATCGTAATTAACGTGTGTGAAGTCGCGAGCAGAAGCTAGTCTAATGATATAATATAGTAAAATAGATGTGTTTTACTGAAAAAAATTACCTGTTTCAACTGTAAGCCTAGAAAATAAACTTTAATAGGCAGAAATATGGTAAACGGTTTTTTAAAGATTACAGATAAAAAAATTAAAACCGTTAATATAAATTAGTAGTTATTAACTGTATTCACAAAATATTTTGAATTACTTAAGAACCAGATACAATTCGAACGCAAGTAACGAATTCGTGGAGTACTCGGAAAAACATGGCACGACTGTGTCAACTTTCCTATCTATTCCATATGAAGTCTATGTCCCACGTGTTTAGCTTGTAATCCTATTGGGCAACATTTCGCAAAATGCTTCTGCCAGCGACAATACCGTGACAACCGGCGAAGACAAACACCTTCCTTGTTATCTTATGAATAATGCCGATTATGTTGAGTAAACACGCGCACACGCGTCCCTGTGAATTTTTCAATATACTTTATCATATACAGAGTGTTATATTATAATGATCATTTTTTAAATATAAAAAATGTATAAGCATTTTCGCGTATACCTTTGCAATCTCGGGATATACAAAAATGAATATTTGAATGAATATTTGACATAAAATAAATACAAAGAATAAAAATACTGCAAAGTTAATTTATTTTTATCAGTAGCTGCAGAGGAATTTGTGACTTAAATGCTTAATATTATTACAGAAAATTAATGAAATATCCTAAAATACAGAAAAAACTACAAGTAAAAATTATTTTTTTACTGTTGAAGCGACATAAGGCATAAATACCACTTATGTGTACATTTTAAATCCATAAGTCATGGTACAATAGTAGTTTATAAGTAGTTATTAAGAAGAAGAAAAACAAAGTATTTATTGCATACTCTCGTTTACTTTTAGTTACAACATTAATTGTATAAATATGTTACGTTGATTTTTAACATATATTAACTTACAGTTACATAATATGTCACCATAAACTAATATTGTTGCCATCAATGTGGACTTTTCTTTTTGGAATGGAAGGAAGTTTTATAACCATTAAAAGTATTGTTGTATACACGTAATTTACATTTTAAATTTTAAAATAGAAATAGTTTTTCTACATCCTGTGCTAGGCAAGATGGACGGCGGTGCACGAGTCACCTAGATGTCACGCCTATTGTCCACGACTCGATGTCCACCGGTGGTGGGTGAGGCGGTGCCACGTCGTTACCTCACACTTTCAATATCGGCTTACGAGAATTTTACTTCAAGGTCTACTTTTAGGAGCAAATAGAGGTGGTATAAATTCAAAGACACGCAATATTGATGCGCAGTTGAAGAACAGAAAAGCATACGAAAATGCATACATCCTTTGTTTTTCTTCTATGCTTTACTTTTGGTACGTGGAATTAATATAAAATTACTATATAATATTGTAAACACATTTTAATAAAATTCTATTAGTGACTAAACGTTTCGTTACCAATATTTTTTAGGTAGCACATTAGGATATAATGTGCAGAGGGAACTTCCATATAACACCGGACCGAATGATCCCTACGTTGAAAACTTCATGAATTATCCACAAGTGCCATCGCAACGCCTCTTCTGGGGAAACCAAGGAAGCAACCAAGTCGGGGGGACTGGGTTATGGGCGACACTCACAAACAAATTTCCGTTCTTAGGAAATATGTTTGGTCGAATGGAACTTCCCGCACAGTACGGTGTCCCAAATCAGTATGATATTCAGACACAATACAATGTCCCGGGGAATTATCAGCCTCAGTTTTCAGGATCACCGCAGTTCTATCAGCAGCCCGGACAGTTTGGACAAAGGCTTGTGCCGTCGAGCCGTGATGTGGCCCTAACAGATGATGCTGTAATAGTGACACCGCCTTTTGTGCCTGCAGCGCAACCAGTTCCAGTTCCTCAACCATCGCCTATTCAGCCTCCGGCACAAAGACCCGTATATCCGATAGCGCCAGTTCTAATACCAACGCCTCAACCATCACCAGACCCTTTCCCAGGTTACCAGTATAACAAACCACAATATAGATTGGAGCTTCCTCACAAATAGGAACGTTTACACTAGATTATTTTATTATCATTCGTTAAAAAGTTAACTACCAAAGTGTTAAATGTACCATCGATGAGAATATAGTATATATGGAAATACTATATTTAAATCAGAAAAAGTGTTTAAAACGCGTGATTAACAAATTTGTGTAACTTCTTTCCTTATGTGGAATATTTTTATGTGTACCTAGTTAAACGTATGCTCCTTTTATAATTAAAAGTGTCTGAAAAATCTCTTGTAGACTATTACAAAATTAAAATAAATTATCGCTATTATTTCAGATAACATATTTATATTAGTAGAAAAAATCCACTACATAATTCACGCGTAAACAGGACAAAAACTAAAAAAATTGTGGCTATTTTTAACAATAACAAATAAAAATATAGTAACTATTTGTTTAAATAGGTATTTCTTTTAAAACAATATTTAGTTTTACTACTTACAATTTGAATGCAATAGACAAGCTAGAGATCACAATTCGGTCACCTTTAGCAACTATATATTATGGTACGATACGGATTGAATAATGATTATTGCAAATGTAAACTAACCTTTTTTAAATATATTAAATTAGATTTGTAAGATTTGCACATTACTGTGATATCATTCTGATAGTATAGCAGCAGAATTTCCAAAGTTCTTAAAAACGATATATTGAAATGTATGTGTATTATTAATCCTTACTTGAAATAAATAAATAACGATTGTTTACTTGTGCTATTTCTTTTAAATCCTTTAGGACATTAAACAACCTTTTTTTTCGAACTGACTACGCTATTGACCCTGCAACGGCTTAACAGCTTCACCGGGCACATTTAACAACCTAATTATTGCTAATAACTAACCTACTACACTCTTGAAATTCTTTACTTCCTTAAGAAAACTATTATGAATTTATTTAAATGAATATTGATAAAAAAAATAACAGTTTTACAAATAGTATTTTATATAGTGTATTTTTAGTATTCGTTTATATGTATTTTTAACGAACAGTATTAGCTGCGTACTGGCAATATTCAATACATAACGTAAGATGTATAAGGGACTGTCCGTACAAAAAGTGATACAAATTTAAACCCAGATAACTATAGAACAGGGATTATTTTAGGATTTTATTTCACAGTTAAGATTTTGAGTTTTAATACTTTATTTAGATTTATACAAGTGACGTCACAAATAAGACTTCTCCTCTGTCACAGTTGTCATAATCTGTATACTACTATACCTATATTGTTGAAATATTCAACATTTTAAAGTGAAACTACTTGTGGCTCGGTAGGGAAAAATATATATTACGCGTCAAACGTAAGGTAGGTATGTATTTATTGAAGTGAAACTTCTTTAGGCGCATGTGGGTAAATTTTTTACAGATGTAACGTCACGCAGGTATGCAACGGAAGTGACGTCATTTGCAGTAAACGCAGATTTTTCATCTATTTTTTTAATTTTGGAAATCTAAAGTTTTAGATTTGTATAAATATAAACAAGACTTATAAATTAATTCGCTAAAGAAGTTTCACTTCTGACATGTGTACTTTGTACGCACGCACTTTTTTTCTATGTATATGTATAAGTGTGTGTCTGGGTTTAGTAGTATACAAAAATGAGCAGTAAATGTATGGTACGTAATATGTAATGTACGTTACGTATGTTATTTATATTACGTGACTTTGTATAGTGTATAGTTTATGATCATTCTCATTTATACATAATTTAATATATATAAGGCAAAGAAGTTTCAATTCCTCCGCGTGTATATACTGATACACGCACTGTTTTTTTTTATTCGGTTTACTTCGAAACAGAAGAATATAGATTACTAGCTGTACGCGACTTCGTTCGCGTCGAGAGTTATGTAAAAAACAGTGATTGATAAACTCGTCTCAATGTATTAATAAGTCCATTTACTTATTTAGCTTACTCTGGTACTTAAGTCGCGTCGTCATTAAAATTACAATAACTTTTGTTAGAGTGAAATTTTAATGAAACAACGACAAAATGTTACTCTTGGTGAGGTTTTATCGTGAACGCAGTAATTTCGCAGCGATGCGTGTCCATGCATACCTTCGATCAACAATAACTAGATAACGGGTCGGCGCGAAAAATACGTCTCGGTAAATAAGAGCTCACTTGAAATGAGTGCCCTTTTTTCGTTTAGTTTGTTTGAAACACAGCCAATGTAAGCCCTTTTCACATGCCGCAGTGTATTCAAAAGATGCAAAAATAATACCCGAAAAAGCATTTTAACGGCCGGAGTATCTTACTTTCGCTAAATACATATTGAATAAGTTATATTTTAAGCTTTAAACTAACTAATAATATCAAATTTTGAACAAAATTACCGATTTTAAACCTGTGATACAAATGTTTGACCTCACCAGACACAAACACGCACAATAACGGGAGAACGTACTTTATTCATTACGTGTTAAGGTTGAATTCACACTAAATGTTGTTTATGTTATCTTTTCATTTGTGAGGGGAATAATTTATTACTTTGCTCGTTTTATCGTAAGTATTAGATAATATTTTGAACATTTGTGACTTTATTACAAGGTGTTATGGTTGTAATTAGGTTGAATTTAAAACAGTTTCAAAACTTTTTTTCTCCTCTTCTTAGTAAACCAATAGTTACACATAAGTATATATTTACGCGGACGGCTTTTAGCTTCGATTTGTGCGTGACCCTTTATCTAGTTATTGTTGATCGAAGATGCAAACCGATAGACAGACAGACATTTCTAAGTATGATTAAAATGCATTTTATTACTGCTTTCTAGACATCTGCAACAATTTTATTTCTAAAAAATCTATAAGGTGCAGACTCGTATTTACATTCTATTATATATATAGATAATACACACGGCTAGAACAATGTAAGTTACCCAAGTACATACGCTCACCATACGACCCAAAATGAACTTGAATGCCTTCACGTCAATACGTAGCAGTAAATTCATTTTTATTTATATATCATACGTTAATCGGTAAAGTAAATTCCAATGAGATTTTCTTAAGTAACTTGATACCTGATATACTTAACAACTATAGGTGCAAAATAAAATTAAAACTTGTTTGAAGGTGGTTTTTTTAATATACCTACCAATCAATAAATTACAACGTGATGACTTATGTTCAGACAAGGAGTAATGGCCGGTTTCTGAGATAGTCGGTTAAACTACCAATAGTTATTGACTCAACAAAGTTATCCATAAGATAAACTGTCAAATGGCCTGTTGAGTTTTACTGGCATTTATCGTATGATTGTGTGTTTACATATACAGTTTGACAAGTTATCGAATCGATAACGCTATTGAACAGATTAACTACAATTAAAGCACCTCAGAAATCAGGCAATATAAAGGAGGATTTATAAAAAGAATAGAAGTTTTGAATATGTAAATGCTGCAGTTTCTAAATTATTTCTGATCTACTAATATTACATTTAATTTAAAATCACAGACCCGTTATCCGAATTAACTTGCATTACTTTTAAAGTCCGTATGTAATTCATAATTTTTGTATCTATATAACGACTAGAATCTAATATTAACGCAATATTTTAAAGTACATATGAACGGACTAACCTTTTTGTTACTAACACAAAAACATACACTGGACTATTACTGGTATTATTAAATGTACACGTCTTTTTGAAGAATTTCTTCTTAAATTGAGGACATCGTATCGGATCGATATTTAGCCGGTAATTATAATAGGTAGGGAAATACACAGGATCTTTAGGATTGAGGTGGTAATTAATAATTGTTATAAAAAATTCTACTGAACCAGTTTATCATATAACATTTTAAAAGGTCAGTGTCATCAATTTAACGCAAGAAATCAAATAATCTTGTTCTTTTTTTTTCTTGAAACAACAATAATTTTATATCTGACTAGCCGACCCGTGCCCACTTCGTTGGGCGGTAATAGGCATTATCAAGCTACAACTTTTTCCTAGAACTCAATCATATATCTCTCATCGTTAAGGCAGCGTTCGTAAAGAACGTTTTCGTTCGACCATTTTTTCTCCGACTCCCCAGATATTACCCCTACAACCTCACAAACTTTACCTCTCTATGATTAGTCTACGCTCTGACAGTATGGTAACGAAGTCATGAATCCTAGGAACTTGGCCAATAGGGTCAACTTTTTGCATAGACTCAAGTATTCCTTCGATACATCTTGTACTGTAAATATTAGGTTATTAATAAATCATCTTTATTGGAGCAATTTAATAAGATTATTCCATATACATAACTACAATTACAATTTCATTTAACTATTATACCAAGTGTTAAGTTAGTCGCTTACAGTATTGTAAGAGATGACAGTTCATGGTTACTTTTAACATATAAAATAATAATATCAAACCAAATAATAATAAACAACACAGAGAATCTTAGTTAAAGCTGCTCTACGTTATTTGTATTACAAGTGATAGAAAATACAAGAATACAGATTATACAGAGAGAAAGAGAGTCACATAGAAGGTTCATGTCGCTATTTTCCATACTTCATGAAAATATACGTAAATAGACAATATTATAGTCGAAAAAATAGCGTAAGGAAACTCTATACCTACAGTCTACGACACACTTTTTTAAAATTTCTATAATTAATTAGTAATTAAAATTATCAATGATATTTTTACATTTTACAAAGTAATATACTTTAAATTTTCTAATTTTAATCGATCTTAACAAAACGTACACGGAAATTATTCATCTTTCAGAAATTGATAGGCTACAAAAATTGACAATAGTTCATTTGGAAATCTTAATTAAAAAACTAATCGAAACTGGGCTTTCATGAAATTTTAAATCATTCAATATATTCAGTTTTAAAGACGTGAAGTACAATAATTATTACTTAAGAACGAACGAGTAATAATAATTAAACTTTCATGTGCGTTATACTGAATATTCTACTATTCAGCAAACAGTCATGCGACCAGTTATTATAGTTTGTGTATTACTTATATATACTACCGTATAGTATATTTATGTATAGCCCCGAAACTTGCGGTGTAAAATATACTCAAAATATAATATTCGATGTATTTTCAAAACTACTTCGAAGTAATTTGGAGGAGCTCGTGATGTGCACCGTTAACTTGCAACTGATGGAAAATACTTGATCAGGATGATTTAGCCGACACCAATGTTTGTTTATATTATATCTCAGCGCTCTTAATGCCTGTAATAAATATGACATAATTAATATCATATACAAAAGAAAATTTCAGAAAGTGATACAAGAATATATAATTAAATAACTAACTTGATCAGGACAATAGACAATGCAGTATGCCTTTTTTTATGTTATAACAGGCAAACGAACAGGTGGGTCACCTAAAGTTAAGTGATCACCACTGTCCATAGACACTAACAACACCAGGGGAGTCGAATGTGCGTTGCCGGCCTGTGTTTGGAGATTGGGAAAGGAGGGGGGAGAGGAGCGGGGAGGGGAGGTGGGCCTCCGGCGCTCTCACTGACCGAACGAAACGCAACAATGCAAGTACTGTTACTTCACGTCGGTTTTCTATGAGAGGGTGGTACTACCCAAGACGAGCTGACCTATCCATACTGAAGCCTGTAATAGCTTAAGCGTGGCTCTACCACCTCCAAAATGCCTAAGCATTTAATTGAATATTTTTAGAAGAGAAATATGCAAGTAAAAGTTTAATTTCTTTACGAGAACTTCCTTAGAGGTAACAAAATATGAGTCCTTTCTTTATATGTATAATAGCAATGCCATGCTATTTTATGTAGTTTCAAATTATGTGTTAATTAATAGTAGCATGCTTTAATTTCAACAAATAACTTTATTATACTTCAAAGGTTTTAGCGTTTACCTGATATTAAGTAAGACACGCTCAAAATAGTTTAAAATAACCCGAATTTTAAGAAACTGCATTTCTTATAAGCATTACAAAAGACTAAAGAAATGTTATAAGCAAAATATATTTCAGCTTTCGATTACTTTTATATTTTTTCCTCTTAATAATATTTTTTTTAAGATACATGTTTTCGATCCAGATACAAAATATAGTTACAGCTAACGAACTAGAGTGTTTTAAAAATTTGTCTAAACAGCACTTATTTATTATTCCGAATCCAAATAAGCAATATAAAAAAGTTACAATAAAAGCCTTTTAAATGCATTTTTTTCAAGTTTACTATGCCTATATGTGTATTGAATTATTGAATGTCTCTTTGCTAACATTTCGCTGAGTTTGCACTATATTACTCAATTTCTTATAATGTATCATGTACATAAATTTATGTCCTTTAGCGCTGTTGACCGAGATATGTTATCATGAACATAGTCTAGATTTATTGTATACGATAATATATTACCCGAGTGATTTAGTATTGGAGGAGTCATAGTTGCCTGACGGGAGTCCCCAACCGCCGGAAGCCGAAAGCCAGCCGCGCGGCGAAGCAGACGCGTGGGCATGCGCGTTTGCGTTAGCATTTACATCGTTTCCTGGAATTTGTATAAACAAAGTTAGTAGACAATGACAGTATCATTTTCAATATCAGAAGAAAGTTTTTTGACGATTGCGGTATGAGTTGACTGGTAGAAAACGTCACGAAAAAAAAAACGTTATGCTCCAGCCATGCGAGTTTCACATCTCTCTTTGTCTCTTTCTATTTATACAAGTGTATGCATGTGTTGACTTATTTTCTTTCGCAATTTTTTAATATAATATATTTCAAAAAATCTTTGATTTCATTCCCTGCTCTACGTTATTTGTATTACAAGTGATAGAAAATACAAGAATACAGATTATACAGAGAGAAAGAGAGTCACATAGAAGGTTCATGTCGCTATTTTCCATACTTCATGAAAATATACGTAAATAGACAATATTATAGTCGAAAAAATAGCGTAAGGAAACTCTATACCTACAGTCTACGACACACTTTTTTAAAATTTCTATAATTAATTAGTAATTAAAATTATCAATGATATTTTTACATTTTACAAAGTAATATACTTTAAATTTTCTAATTTTAATCGATCTTAACAAAACGTACACGGAAATTATTCATCTTTCAGAAATTGATAGGCTACAAAAATTGACAATAGTTCATTTGGAAATCTTAATTAAAAAACTAATCGAAACTGGGCTTTCATGAAATTTTAAATCATTCAATATATTCAGTTTTAAAGACGTGAAGTACAATAATTATTACTTAAGAACGAACGAGTAATAATAATTAAACTTTCATGTGCGTTATACTGAATATTCTACTATTCAGCAAACAGTCATGCGACCAGTTATTATAGTTTGTGTATTACTTATATATACTACCGTATAGTATATTTATGTATAGCCCCGAAACTTGCGGTGTAAAATATACTCAAAATATAATATTCGATGTATTTTCAAAACTACTTCGAATATTTCTCAACATCTTTTACGGTGTTTTCGATTATACTAGATTATACTAGGGCGTCGGGCCCTGAAGTTAGCTATAGTCAACATTTTGTTTCTTTGTATATGTTGTTTGTATTTGTTTGTATTAAAACTTTCAATGTATTAAATACCTTTTTTCTATTATCAGTGTCGTTTTTTCTACAATCGTAGAATAAGGAGAAAGTTAAAAATTTTGAAAAGATTTTTATCTTGTTACGCCAAAGAAGTATAACTTCTAACGATACACACATACTTTTTTAATAGCTATTATACTAATCAACCCTGCACAACCCTGCACTTTTTTTGCACATAGGTTTCATCTTAATAATTTAAAGAGTTATAACTTATAATACTTTTAATGTCCTTTGGCCTATTCACTGACATCGATCAGATAATACCAAATAGCAGTAAAAATGTTAAATTTAGGCAATACTTCTTACTACACCGTTTTAATCATGTATTAATATCGTTCGATAATTGAAAATAGTGGTAAGCAACTTTTTGCATTACTCTACTTAGTAATTGAACGGTTGAACTAGAATCTATGAACCGTTAGGCAGTGCCCGACCTCGTCCGCGGCTGCGACGCTTTAAGCGTGCTCTACACGTTTGTATTGTTTGTCGTCTGGTTTGTTAACGATCGTGCTCTTTCCGTTTTTAGAATAGGTTTTGTATTTATATCTCGTTTTATATTTATATCTAGTGTCTCGATTTATATATTTTATGTGGATTGAATCAATCTACAAAAAAAAACATAAGCATTTTTAATTGCAACGATATGTAATTTTATGAACATGAATTATTCAGCTATTTTTGTTTCAGATACATATATAATTTAATTAAAGTAACTTATACAAATTGATACATTCTGCTTCCAATATTTTATTTGATTTTCTGATTAATGTCTCATATACATAAATCTATTTACTTTGTCAAGATGTAGATTATAAAAATATTTACAGTATTTTTGTAACAAGATATCCTTTATCCAACAAGGAATAGATATTATCCGTAATGTATAATTAAAATAAATTGGCTAGTATACTAGTAATCCTTGAGTTTAACCTTTAGAGTCAGATAAATATCACGAATAAATGAAAACTGATTGAATAGAAAGTGTTATATTCATTGCACTATGTATACTCGGATGATAAGTGATGCTTAATTCAAGGTCTCTACAAATTAATGTATTATTTTGTAATAGTCTTTCGTTTCATACAATGTTGTTAATAAGGCTAGGCCTCGAAACGAAATAATTATTAAGCACAGTTAACATAACTAACCGAGAAGCGCTTAGTGACAGATTTGCAAACTGGACGCGAGCTCAAGTAGTGTGTACAGTTAACTACTTAAATATCAATGATACAATCTACTATTTGCTTTATTCCGTATGTATCGTTTACATTAATATAAATATACGTTCCATTAATTTACCAAAACCTTTTTGAATTCGATACGCTTGGC
Organism: Antheraea pernyi; assembly: GCA_015888305.1. NCBI lineage: Eukaryota > Metazoa > Arthropoda > Insecta > Lepidoptera > Saturniidae > Antheraea > Antheraea pernyi. The sequence continues at coordinate 152,681 of MU158914.1, read as the reverse complement.
AATACTATAACCGTGGCTACATAAATGACATTCAAAATTTCTTAAGTCTTTTTCAGACTTATCTTATAAACCTCTTTAGTCCGAACTTATTAAAACCTTTTTAGTTTGCATGAACCTATTTAAACAGGACACGGATTAAACTGTATTAATTATGCACTATGTGCATACTGTAAACCTTTTGAAGAGTTCTCGTTATCGTAGTTTACTTTTCGACGTTCTCACGACCGTAGTCATTTATATTCTTTGTGCTACCTGCACGATGAAATCGATCGTGTGAAAAGCGCTTGTAGAAATATTGTGTCAACAAAAATACGTATATTTATTTATATTGTTATAAAATAACGTGTCATTACAGTATTTCACTAGCTGGTGCCTGCGCTTCGTTCTCATGAAAATAGTCTTATAATTCCATAGAAAACAAGTTTTATCGAGCTTAATTGTGAACCGTCTTTTATTTTTTAGTTACACTTTTATCATTATTACATCACTCCTTGAACACTTTTACCGATTTTAAAAAATCATTATTGCTTATTTTCCTATGAAAAATGAAAATTATATAGGTATAGCCTAGATAATATTTTGAATACAAAACAACAGATTCACAGTTCAATTTTATCTTCACGTATAGATTATGCTACTTGTTATGAAAATATCTGAAGATAAATAATAAAAGAAAATAAATTAATATTAATAGTATTAGTAGCATTAATAAGAAATCATTTGTCCCGATTAATTTTTTTTTTCTTTATTTATCAATCGGGTTTGGTCACAAATTGACCATGTCACCCCAATGATTACCAACAAAATAAAATAAGTACATAGTCAATAATTTACCGGTTTTTAATGCCAAACATAACCAGCGTGTACAGCATTCTTGCATCCTTGGATGTCGGGAAAGCAAGAATGGCATTACATAATCCCACAAATCTTAATGTGTCATTCATTTTATTCTGCAGTGCTAGTCTTAGGGCTTGGTTACGTGTGCATTCAATCATTCTGTGGTACACGTCTTCCACAATATTACATATATCACAATTTGGTGATGACTTCAATTTCAGTAAATGTAAAAAAATATTCCGTGGAATATGCCCTGAACGGTGTCGAAAGGCATTACTTAATTCAGTTCGACCGATTTTAAGTTTTTCAAACCAGGTATAACGCAGCAAGGTAAGTTGTAAGGTTTTGCACCATATACCTTTGTTAACTGATCGCTCATCAATGTATTCCTTCCACATTTCACGACAATTAATCTTCAATGCACGAACAGACAATTCTTGTATAATCCTTTTTTATACTCTATATTTTTTACCGTTGAAACACAATCTTGTCTGATGTTAAATGTCGATGTGAGCGAAGATGTTAAACACGTTAAATCTAGAGGGGACTGGCTCTCAAGTGCAGTTGCACACACACCGGAACACACTCAAGTGCAGTTGCACACACACCGGAACACACCAACAGATTTTCAACTTGAGGATGGTAGCTAGGAAGGCGGACTTAGAAGAAGCCGTACCACCGTTTCTATGATGTCATCACGTTGTTTTCCTTCGCCGAAAGTACCATCTCAGTTTTTAATACATTTTTATTTTATTTCATTATTTATTTACTTTATCAAAATGAATAAGTACAATAATAACATTATTATAATTACTTATTCTATTCTGTTCAAAAACTACCTTTACGTTAAATGTCACAACTAACATTATGGGAGTCACATGGTGGAGTCTACACAATATGAATTCAGTTCCTTTTTTGCTACTTATTTGTGACGAAGCCTGAGGACAACGGGATTTTAGTACGTTCAGCTCTTTCAAAGTAATTCAAACATACGGTACAAGGTACTCATAGACCTTGCATGCTTATTCGTTGAATAAACCAAATCACATTGCCAAACAACATGACAATCTGGCGGATTTTTTGTGTACGTTAACTTTCTAACAACTAATTCCATGTTCTAATACATATTGTGGTTCTTTTTCTCTTTTTTAATTATTTTTTTACACGGTAGATGACTTGAATATAATATTACTATCGATGAGTATAGATCGAACAACTCTTTCAAAATTAAATAAGGAAATTTTTCTTTAATTAGTATTATTGGCCTAAAGTACTAGACTAGCGTTTGAACACAAGCTTTCATTGTGTTATTATGTAATATTACCATACTTAGAGTAAAAAAGGTATATTAAAGACATTATTAGTGCCTAAAAAAGGTATAATTTTGCAGTGCAGGAAAATTACCCCGAGAATAATGTTTTCCTTACAATAATTACATTTTGAAGTAAAAGATACGGTGACCGCTGCAAAATTATACCTTTTTTAGGCACTAATAATGTCTTTAATATACCTTTTTTACTCCCTCCGCGTCAATTGTATAATATGCTCGCGGTACGTAATATTGACCTTCTGGAATATGAAGTCGACGACATGAGTGATGTGGTTTGCAAAGGCTATTAACCTTTGTGCAACATTAAAAAGCTCGGGAATAACTTATGTACATCAATTTTATAAACATGTTCTTTCTCTCAAAATAAATGTATACCGCGTACATAAAAATAGATCAATTTTATACAGGGAGAGGAAAAATAGATCAATTTTATACAGGGAGAGGGAATGTATTTCTTTAAAAAATCCACTTTTCAAACACATCAAATAATAATAAACCATACTATGATTTTTTTTCTATTATAAGTCTGGCTTTGTCAAAATTATACATAGATGATTTCTGATCCAATAGAAACCAGCAACGTTTACAGTTACGTACATTGTTTATAACATCTATAATTTCAAATTTACTTGCTTATTTAATGATTAACAACAGAAATTGATTAAAGGTATAATTTTCCATTACTAAAACGTGATTAAAATATTCTTTAAGATGCGTGTAACGGAAGAAGGTAATTATATGGTTGAGATCATCAATAATCACGATTTTAAAATAAAAGATGACCTTATGAAATCGTGACCGGTAATATTTAAGGAATCTTAACTCATAGGTAAAATTCATAAAGTGTTTAGAACTGACAAACTAATATGACAATGTTCTCGGGGTGCATAAAACAAGTTTTGAGTCGTTTCTTTGAATAGCACGTAAACCGCACAAAAAGTACCTGAAGCGGCGTGAAGTATGCATAACGAATTATGGTGGCCTTTACTGATCTACGCGGATACAACTCAGACAAATGACTCATACGAAAATACAAATTTGGTTAGAATGTACGGGAACAAAAACAAGGGCACTAACCTGCAAGTGCCACGGCGAGAATCGCACCGAGTATTAAAGTGAGGGTGTGCATGTTGACGTTGCGTCGCGTCGATGCGGTACTATTGAACGGCAAGAACTGGCTTCGCCGCATCGGCTGGTACCTTTTATAAGGCTAACGCTTTGGAAGCGTCTCGCCTGAAACTTGCCGCGTAACATTGCACGCACGGGGCTATAACGGTCATCATCCGCAAAAAGCTATCATCAAATTGAACGGGTACCTCGAATTGGCAATTTGTCTCAACAAAAAACTATATTTTGTTAGATAGTGTTCGATTTCAACGTTTGAGTATATTGCACTACTTATTAGTACGTTAACAAAGATTGTATTTGTAAAATCAGACCTAGATAAATATAAACTCTATTTAAAACATTGTATTTGAAGTAATTAGGTATGCGTTAGAGGAGGAAAGAAATACTTTAACTCAGTGTTTATCAACCTTTTTCATGACACGGCTCCTTTAGTATGAAGACATATTTCGCGACCTCCCTAACCGCGACCCCTCTACCCGCGACCCCAATATCCGCGACTCCCCTACCCGTTGCTTTTTTCATGTATTTTATTTTGTGACAAATATTCAATCCAAGATATTTATTCATTTTCGTAATCAGGGTTCGGATAAATACATAAGAGTTCTCATAAGTTCATTTTTAACTTTTTGTTTATTTGATACAAATGTTTAAGATGGATTAGATCTCAGAAGTTATTTTTTTTTAGTTGATTTAATGGAAATGTTTATGTCCTTTAGTTAACTTATTCTTAATAAAACTATTAAAACTTTAGTTTTTTTTTACTGCAGTAGCTTTCCCAACCTTTTGGAACTCCGCTATAGAAACTTCGCGGTCCCCCTAAAGAGGCTTCGCAAACACTGCTTTAACTAATACATGCTGGAAAAGCAGTTTACAGTGTTCATCTGTCTAGCAGTCTATGTCTAGCATTTTCAATTAAGGTCTAGCTCGTAGACCAATCTTCAAGCCCGTACAGGCTTCTTACAAGTTATGATTATTTTTCAAACGATATTCTGTCTATATAGCCAAATAAAAAATAAAAATTTGCTGTATACACGA